>PVKC010049323.1:0-10753 GCA_004027635.1 Crocidura indochinensis | reverse complement strand
TCCTTCCTTCCTTCCTTCCTTCCTTCCTTCCTTCCTTCCTTCCTTCCTTCCTTCCTTTCCTCCCTCCCTTTCCTTTTCTTTTTCTTTCTTTCATCTAGCAGTACCACTCCCACAAGGATTATTTTAGTGGGGACCATGATGTGGTGGGGATCAAATTCAGGGCTCCTGCCCTTTGAATGACAAGGACAGCACAGCCTGGGGTGTGCTAAGGATCTGCGTGGTCTCCAAAAATCCCTCAGGAGCGAATTATCTAGTTTGGGAGACAAGACACAAAAATAACCAGAACACAACAGCTTGTGTGAACTCGGAGCCTGGTTAAGAATATCTGGAACTCCCCCGCCCACCTCAGAAACCTGTCTCTGGATGAATCTGACACTTGATGTGTCAGGGCTTTGGGAGGACAGAGAAAAACCCAACAGTCCACTGGGAACACCCCCACCAACCCTGGGGACCAAATGTGGGTACTTTCATCAAACTGTTTTGGAGTCCTGAGCTGCAGAATGGAAATGAGACTAGTTCCCACCCCACTGAGTTGTGGGGGAATCGGAGTGCATGGTAAGGAGTTATTTATTACTTTGCAGGGGAGGGCTTTCCAAAGGAGCTTGAAGGTCTGCAAATCCCATCCTTGATACTTGGCCAACAGGGCATCAGTTCAGCACCAGGACATGAGGGTGCGATGCTGCAGTGATGGGGACACTTGGGCCACCCCGCCAGTGCTGGGGGCCTCCAAAGCTACATCTAGTACTCAAGGGTCAATGGGGTTCTGGGAGTCAAACCCAGCTTGGCACATGCCATGTATGCATTCTAACCTGTTCTACCTCCCTTATCATCATCATTTCCTTAAGTATTATTATTATTATTATTATTATTATTATTATTATTATTATTATATTTTTGGGGGGGTCACACCCGGCAGTGCTCAGGGATTACTCCTGGCTCCATGCTCAGAAATTGCTCCTGGCGGGCACGGGGGACCATATGGGGCACTGGGATTCAAACCGATGACCTTTTGCATGAAAGGCAAACGCCTTACCTCCATGCTATCTCCCGGGCCCCTATTATTATTATTATTACTATTATTATTAGCCCTGGCTATGCTCAGGATTTACTCCTGTCGCTGCTGAGGGATTATTCCTGGCTGTGTTCAGGGGATCAAACCAGGGTGAGTTGCATACAAGGTGAGAAAGAGTTCTGCCCACTGTACTGTCTCTCTTGCCCCTATCTTGCTATTGTTTTTATATTTTTAGAGAGGTGTTTTTTTGGGCTGCACCCAGCAGTGCTTAGGGGTTACTCCTAGCTCTGTGCTCAGAAATTGCTCCTGCTAGTCTTGGAGCCTATATGGGGTGCTGGGGATGGAATCTGGGTCAGCTTCCTGGGTCAGCTTCATGCAAGGCAAATGCCCTACCTGCTGTGCTATCACTCCAGGCCCGCTTTTTTTTCATCTTGTTGTTCTTATTTTGAGGGCCACACTTGGAAGTTGAGACGCTGCTCCCAGCACAGTGTGCAGAGGACCTTGCAGTATTAGGGGTTCCTGGGTGCAATGCCTGTGCTCCAGCAATTTGAATCTTTTTCCTCAACTGTTAGAATTATTTGTCACCTGATCCTCTGCAGAGTCCTAGGGTAGCCCCAGCAGAGCACTTCCACTTAAAGGAGAAGGACTTGCCTGAAAGCTGAAGACCGAGGAACAGGGAGATCTGAACTTGAGGTTCAAATCTTCAGGGGTCAGAGAGGGAGTGACAGCATAGGTATTATGCTGCCTGCTACACTGTCAACCCAGGTTCCATCCCTGGCCCCTCATATGGTTTCCTGAGCACCATCAGGAGTGATCCTGAGCACTAAGCCATAGATAGCTCCTGACAACGGCTGGGTGTGGCCCTAAAACAAAAATAACAAGAGTCTGTCTCTCTAAATAAAGTCTTTACTAATTCATGGATCCAGAGTGATAATACAGTAGGGAGAGCATTTGCCTTGCACATAGTCAATCAGAATTCAATCATCGGCATCCCATATGCTCCAAGGCAGCTAAGAGTAATATCTCAGTGTAAGCCAGGAGTAACTCCTGAGCATTATGGAATGTGACTCCAAAACAACCCCCCAACCAAATTTACCGAATTAGGTCATTTGCTTTACAATCTCCCTTGTTAAAAAAAAAAAAAAAAAAGGATGAAGTTGGTGTGATAGTCTACCAGATTGGGCATTGGCCTTAAACATGGTCAACCCGGATTTAATCCCTGGCATCTCATATGGCCCCCCGGGAGTGAACCCCAAGGACAGAGCCAAGAGTCAGCACCCAAACACAGCACAATACAAAAGTCCAGGTGGGCAGCCAGTGTCTATGGAACTGCAGGAATATCCTTAGCACCTTGGACTGAGGAGTCTGGGCCAGGAGGGCTAAGGGGGAATTCTATTCTTGCTGCATGGAAGTTGGGGGCTCAGGCAGTATGGAGTGGAAAATACCTAGGGCTCATCACCAGAGTGTTCCAGACCCTCTATGCCTCCTCAGGTCACTGGCCCCTAACCCCAGGGCCCCTGTCCTATGCTTGTTTCCTGGGCCCATTGCATTCTCCTCTATAAATACCAGCTCTGGCATTTGGGGTTGGCAGCTGTTGCTGCCAGAGAGATGGCTGGTTGACATGCTCGGTTCCTGACAAAACGCAAACCCCTAGGGTGTGGGGGCGTGTGCGGGTGAGTGTGTGTGGGGTGATGCAGAGGGCACAGCCCCCCTTAGTCAGGAGGAAGGGGTAAGGAGGGGTGGTGTGTGTAAGTGGAATAAGAAACTGAAAGCAGATTGTACTCTTTCTTGGAAATTAGTTGTCTGTTAACTTTTGGTCCTGAGCTGACCTATGAGGGAGACCTAAAAGGACCTATGCTAGCTTAGAGAGAAACTGAGTCTAAGAACCCAAATAACAGAGGACACCAGAAGGACAGAAACACCCTCTTCCTTGCCACCCCTTCTTGCCTCTTGGAGACCCTTCTTGCTCCAAGGTTTGAGCCTTGTCAAAAGTTTTCCAAGTCCAGAAAACCTTCAAGATAAACAAAGAGGGTAGGCATAAGGGACTTTCTTTTGTTTGGGGACACACCTGTGCTCAGGGCTTATGCCTGGCTCAGGATTCACTACTGGTAGCATCAGGAAACTATATGAGAAACCCAGAATGGGCCTTGTGCAAGGCAAAGGCCCTACTCGTTGTACTGTAACTCCAGCCCCAATTTGGGGCTTTTCTTGACCCTTCAGGAAAGATATAAAATCCCCCCAACTATAGGGACTAAACAGAGACCCTAGTAGATGAGTCCCAGAAACTTTCTGCTTCTCCCCACACTCATAGCCCTCAAAGCAGGGCAGCCTGGGGGTGGGGGAGTGTCCCCCACCGTGCTCTGCATTTGGCTCAGCTCCCCTCCTATCTGCTCTCCCCCTCATTCTCCCCAGCAACCTCTTCTGACAGGCCTCCATGGGACAGCCTGGCTCCCCGCCCCCCAACAAGCAGTCCAGGCCCTTTCCTGGCAGGACAGAGGGATCCTGCAGCTGTCTGGGGCGGGGCGGTGATGTCAGGAGGGATACAAATAGTGCTGGGGCTGGGGGGCCCCCGACTCCCCTCGGCACTGCCCGACCCGACAGCGCCCGCCCAGCCAGCCAGCCAGCCAGCCCGCCGCTATGAGCCAGGCCTACTCGTCCAGCCAGCGCGTGTCCTCCTACCGCCGCACGTTCGGCGGGGCCCCGAGCTTCTCGCTGGGCTCCCCACTCGGCTCGCCCGTGTTCCCGCGCGCCGGCTTCGGCTCCAAGGGCTCCTCCAGCTCCATGACGTCTCGCGTGTACCAGGTGTCACGCACGTCGGGTGGCGCGGGCGGGCTGGGCTCGCTGCGCTCCAGCCGGCTTGGGGCGAGCCGGCCGTCTGCCGGCTACGGCGCGGGCGAGCTGCTGGACTTCTCGCTGGCCGACGCGGTCAACCAGGAGTTCCTGACCACGCGCACCAACGAGAAGGTGGAGCTGCAGGAGCTCAACGACCGCTTCGCCAACTACATCGAGAAGGTGCGCTACTTGGAGCAGCAGAACGCCGTGCTCAACGCCGAGGTCAACCGGCTCAAGGGCCGCGAACCCACGCGCGTGGCCGAGATCTACGAGGAGGAGCTGCGGGAGCTGCGGCGCCAGGTGGATGTGCTCACCAACCAGCGCGCCCGCGTCGACCTCGAGCGTGACAATCTCATCGATGACCTGCAGCGACTCAAGGCCAAGTGAGCCGCCCACCCCGGGTTTTGCTGGACTGGGCTAGGGCTGGGCTGGGGTGACCCACCCACTCTGCACCTTCCCTGCGCTCTGCTCCTCCCGCACTCTGGCAAGCTCTCCTTCTCCTGCTCTGCCCCTTTCGTAGGCCTCTGCTTCCAAGAAGTTTCCTTGGGAAGAGGGAGACTGCTGGGAAGGCCCCTTTGTGCCTCTGCTTTGCTTTGGGGCCACACTCGGAGATGCTTCAGGCTGATTCCTGACTCTGTGCTCAAGGATCACGCCTGACAGAGCTCCAGGGACCTTATGGAACGCCGGGTATCAAATCCTGGTTGGCTATGTGCATTGCAAAGCGCCCTATCCACTGTATTTATCTTTCTGGTCCCTGGATGACCTCTTTTAAAAATGCATTTAAGATATTGGAGTGATGTTGATAGTGGGGCTCAGGTAGGCAGATAGATGGAGGCTTGAGAACCTTGCTTCTCTTTGGGCCCGCCCTCCAGAAGAGGGGAAAAGGTGAGTAGTCAAGGAGACCTAGGCCAGGCTGAAGAGGTACCTGAAGAGGTACCTCAGCCACCCCTGTTCAAATCCCACATACCACGTACTGGCCCCTAAGCACCACCAGTGGTCGCTCCTGAGCACAGAGCAGGACCCTACCTTGTATGGCTCTGTAAAAAATAAATAAATAAAAAGGAAGGAAAAATGAAGACCTGAGCCAAGGCTGCAGCATTTCAGACAAGGGGTAAGAGAAGCAGACAGGGGGCCGGAGAGATAGCATGGAGGTAAAGTGTTTGCCTTGCATGCAGAAGGTCAGTGGTTCAAATCCAGCATCCCATATGGTCCCTCGAGCCTGCCAGGGCTCTGAGCGTAGAGTCAGAAATAACCCCTGAGTGCTGCCAGTGTGACCCGAAAACCAAAAACCAAATAACAAACAAACAAACAAAAAAAAAACAAGAGAAGCAGACAGGTTGAAGCATGGGTTGTAAAAAGGTACCAGGAACATGGACTCAAGGTCTCTGCCTCTAATAGCCCCAGTCATCCCAGCTTCCAGACATGCACTGAACATTAGGTGGCAGCTGGGGCTGGAAGCAGGAACATCAGAGGCAGATAAAATAGACTCTAATCCCAGGAGGTCACTGTCTGGAGGGGACACCGACTTCTAGGGTGTGGCTGCAAGGCAGAGATGGGGCTATTTCCTATCTGTCCATCCCTACCCCCACCCCACCTCAGGGCCTCTGTCCCTGCCTAGTGCCAGGCCTTGGCTCCCTCCACTGCCCGCTTCTGGACAGGCCCCAGTAAATCATCTCCACTGCCAGCTTTTTTTGGTTTGTGTGTTTTGTTTTGCTTTGGGGGCCATACCTGGCAATGCTCAGGGCTTATTCCTGACTCTGTGCTTGAGGGTCACTCCCAGAGGTGCTCTGGGAACCATGTGGTGTCTGAGATCAATCCCAAGCCTTCCATGTGCAACACCTATGGTCAGCTCATAAAAAACAACTCTCTCAGGCTCCTCCACTAAAATAGTTTGTTGTTGTTGTTACTATGGTTGTTGTTACTTTTGAGCAGCACAGTGATGCTCAGAGCCTACTCCTGACTGTGCACTCTGGTCACTTCTAGCAGAGCCCGGGGAACCATATGGGGTGTCAGGAATTGAACGCTGGTAGACTGTGTGAAAGGCAGTCACCCTTGCTGCTGTTCTTACCCTCCAGCCTTTCCACTAAAACAGTTTTATCCCCCAACCATTTGTCCTTTCTGTTATTGTCTACCAGGCTGCAAGAGGAAATTCAACTTAAAGAAGAAGCTGAAAACAATTTGGCGGCCTTTCGGGCGGTGAGCCCTATCCCCCACTGTCCCCCATCCCATTCCCTTCCTGTGTGGCTTTGGCTTTCCCTCTGCTCTGTCTTGGTGTTCGGTGACCCCCGGCCTCTGCCTTTGACCTCTCACAGGATGTGGATGCAGCCACACTGGCTCGCATTGACTTGGAGCGAAGAATTGAATCTCTCAACGAGGAAATCGCATTCCTTAAGAAAGTGCACGAGGAGGTAGGTCCTAGGGTGGCTCCTCCCCTTCCTTCTCCATCCCTCCTGCTCCTGCTATTCCACTCCCCCCTTCTTCCCTTTAATCATCCTCTTCCTCCCCTTGATCCTCCTCTCCCTTCTCCTCCTCATCCTCTTTTTCTTCCTCCCCTTCTTGTTCCCCTTGATCCTCTTCTCTCTTTGCCTGCTCCTCCCTCTCTTTATCCTCCTCCTGGTGAAAGTGGAGGTGGTGCTGGGCTCTGGGGCTAGGGAATAAGATCCTGGGAAGCCCCCAGAAAGAGACTGAGACCCGGACACCCCCGTAGGAGATCCGAGAGCTGCAGGCCCAGCTTCAGGAACAGCAAGTACAAGTAGAAATGGACATGTCCAAGCCAGATCTCACTGCTGCCCTGAGAGACATCCGGGCTCAGTATGAGACCATAGCAGCTAAGAACATCTCTGAAGCCGAGGAGTGGTACAAGTCCAAGGTGAGCAGCTTGTGCACCCTGTTCTTCATTCCCACAATTTTGTAACTGCACCATGGGGAGAGGGGTGAATCTGTGTCCTCCTGCTCCCTTGTCATCCTCTCTGGGTCCCTTGCCTCTCTGTCTGCCCATAGGTATCTGACCTGACCCAGGCAGCCAATAAGAACAACGATGCCCTGCGTCAAGCAAAGCAAGAAATGATGGAATACCGGCACCAGATCCAGTCCTATACCTGTGAGATCGATGCCCTCAAGGGGACTGTGAGTCTCTCTGTCTTCTCCAGGACACCCTTCCCCCTGCAGTGTTCATTCACATTACCTCCTGTTTCTGGGCCTCCCTTTCCTCCCACCAACCCCAGGAGTGAAAGCATGGGTGTAGGGGTGAAGAGACACTGCAGTGGGCAGGGAGCTTACTTTGCATGCATCCAATCTGAGTTAGATCCCTGTCACCCACTTGGTTTCCTGAGAACAGGACTCACTAGAAGTGATCAGTAGGAGTGATAACTGAACCAGTAGTAACCCTGAATACCATGAGAGGTGGCTCCAAAATGAACAAAAAAAAAATCAAAACAAAACACAACAAAAAATACAAATAAAATATTTGAGTTGATTGCCCCATTGGAACTTGAAGAATTATGGAGATCTCAAGGGGCAGTGGAATGAATCTTCCTGTTCTCTTGGGTGAATCTTGGGCTCTAAGAGTCCCTGTGTTTAGGGGTTCCTGGCTGGAAGAAGCTGGAAAACTCTTGGATGAGACCCTCTGGAGTGACCCACCAGCCCAAACTGGTTCTGTCCCTATCTTGGGCCCCTTGCACTACTCCCCCGGGGCCTAACTCAATCTGTTCCCCTTTGTCCCCTATAGAATGACTCCCTAATGAGACAGATGCGGGAGATGGAGGACCGTTTTGCCAACGAGGCTAGTGGCTACCAGGACAGCATCATGCGCCTGGAGGAGGAGATCCGGCACCTCAAGGATGAGATGGCCCGTCACCTGCGCGAGTACCAAGACCTGCTCAATGTCAAGATGGCACTGGATGTGGAGATCGCCACCTACCGAAAGCTACTAGAGGGCGAGGAGAGCCGGTGAGGCCTGAGGCTAAGATTGGGAGTGGAGGTTTGTGAGGCTGCTGAAAGGCCCCATTCCTGCCTGGTGTGGGAAGAGGCTCTGGCATGGTCACAAGATCTGGTGTCTGCACTAATGACAGAGTGTGAGCTGTAGCCACCTGGGTAAAAAAAAATTGACTTAATTAATCACTTTTATAAAAAGAGAACTAGAAGTATTCCCTCATCTACCTTCAGAATTAAGCACCAGCCACATAAAACCATATTTAGTAACCAGTAATAAAATATTATCATGTATCAAGGGAGGAATGAGAGCAGAGTAGGAAAGGATGAAGCGGGGAGAGGAGAAGTTTTGGACAAGATGGGTTAGGAAGGAACATGTTTGTACACCCTCATGTACACGCATGCATACACACAGACCACATACTCACACGTTAGCACTCGTGTATACAGACAAGGGCTCATAGGACTAGACACAGAATCCCTTGCTCTGAGCAACTCAACACGAAGGGGAACTCGAGGGGCATTTCTGGGTAAGGAAAATGTTCTCCAGTTCCATACACAGTGAAAGTCTCCTGAATCAAAGTTCACTGACTTGGACACAGAATTTCTGGTGCATTTCACCGTGCATAAACTTACAGCAGCTTAACCTGTGTGAATTTAGCTGAAGCTTAAATGGGTCAGAGCCAGGGATGTAGCTCAGTAGCAGAGCACAGGCAAAGGCAGTTCAGTTTCTCAGAAATCATTCTTACTGATGCACATAAAAATGATCCTGGTAGTCAAAGCAATGGGACCACAGGTAGGGGGTTTGACTTGCATGCATCTGACCTGGTTTTGATCCGTGGTGCCACCAGAAGTTATCTCCAAGTGAAGAGCCAGGAATAAGCCCTGAATATTACTGGGTCTGACCCCTTCAATAATAAAAAATAAAAAGATAAGACATTAGGAGCAGGAGATAGTACAATGGTTAGGGCCCAGGCCTTGTATGCACCTGACCTGGGTTTGATTTCCAACAACCATTTGGTTCCCAGAGAATCACTGGGAACAGATCTGGAGGCCCCTATCACTCTTGAGATAGCCTGGGTATCCCTGACACTTTACAGTGATCCTCAAACTACGGCCCGCGGGCCACATATTGTATTTGTTCCCATTTTGTTTCTTCACATCAAAATAAGATGTATGCAGTGTGCATAGGAATTTGTTCATAATTTTTGTTTGTACTATAGTCTGGCCCTCCAATGGTCTGAGGGACAGTGAACTGGGCCCCTGTTTAAAAAGTTTGAGGACCCCTGTTTTAGGATATGGACAGCACCACATCTGTCAACTGAGAATTGCCAATGGGGTCCCCAGGTCTCCTCAGCATTAGTTAGAAGCCAGCCTCCAACGTGAACAGGGCTGTAAAGACAGTCATCAGGCTGAGTACAGGCTCTGAATACAAGAAGTCTAGATTTAACCCCTGGCACTTCATGTCCCCTCTCCCACCATTGATGGGAGTCATCCCTTCCGGATCAAATCTCACACTCACAAATGGAGTCAAGTCACACTGACATGTAAATTTATATGATAGAGTTCACATTACAATGAACAGCAACTCCAGGGAATGAAATCTATAGCTGACAGTGTGCCTTGTCTTCCCAAACCTGGACATACTGAGACAGAACTCCTTGAACTTGCCCTCTCATGGTGGGCAAAAACTTCTAGCCCTTCTAGTCCTGCTGTGCCAGGACCAGGAAGGCAAACCTGGTGACTCTAGAGTTTTTGGGTGAGGAGAGAGGCAGTCCCAAGTGCCCAAAGATGGCATGAGTGATCCTTCCAGAAAGGACAGTGTCTGGCACAGCTGCCACCCATGCCCTGGCAGATGCAGTAGCTGCCATGGGAACAGCCAAGAGTGGTGTTTACAGGAGAGTCAGGCGAGCTTTGAAGCTGGTCACTGGAAGAGATAAAAGGTCCTGACTCTTAGGGGGGGCTTGGTCTCTCCCCTTTTAGGATCAGCATGCCAATCCAGACCTACTCTTCTCTCAACTTCCGAGGTGAGTGCTTGTGGGGGTCCAGCATGAACACTGCCCAAGCCAGGCAGGAGGGGAGGAGGGAGGTAGAGGGTAGGTAGAGGCTGGGGAAGACAAAGCAGATGGTGGTTGGGGAAAACAGCTTCTAATTCTTTATTTCTTTCTTCTTTTTTTTTTTTTTTTTTTTTTTTTTTGGTTTTTGGGTCACACCTGGCAGTGCTCAGGGGTTACTCCTGGCTCCATACTCAGAAATTGCTCCTAGCAGGCACGGGGGACCATATGGGGCACCAGGATTCGAACCGATGACCTTTTGCATGAAAGGCAAATGCCTTACCTCCATGCTATCTCCCGGGCCCCAGCTTCTATTTCTTGATCTCTGCACTCTCTGGAGTGTTCTTAAGGGCCTTGTAGCAGAAACATATTAAACCTTCATGAACTTTCTGCCCTGAGTTACTCAGCTTGACAAAGTGCCAGATAAATACCCCTCAACCAATCTTCTCACTTCATGACTGCTGGTTGGATACCTTCTGTTTTTTTGGAGCAAGATGCAGTGTGCATGTTTTTGTTTTGTTTTGAGGTTTGTTTGTTTGTTTTTTGGTTTTGGGGCCACATCCAGTGATGCTCAGGGGTTACTCCTGGCTGTGCCCTCAGAAGTTGCTCCTGGCTTGGGAGACTATGGAATGCAGGGGATCGAACCAAGATTCCTCTTAGGTCAGCGCATGCAAGGCAAATGCCCTACTGCCTGCGCCACCACTCCGGCCCCTGTTCCCTTCTTTCTTTCTTTCTTTCTTTCTTTCTTTCTTTCTTTCTTTCTTTCTTTCTTTCTTTCTTTCTTTCTTTCTTTCTTTCTTTCTTTCTTTCTTTCTTCCTTCCTTCCTTCCTTCCTTCCTTCCTTCCTTCCTTCCTTCCTTCCTTCCTTCCTTCCTTCCTTCCTTCCTTCCTTCCTTCCTTCCTTCCTTTCTTTCTTTCTTTCTTT
>PVKC010049322.1:0-10802 GCA_004027635.1 Crocidura indochinensis | reverse complement strand
AGAGATAGCACAGCGGTCTAATGTGGCACATTCTGTCGTGCTCAGGGCTTAGTCCTGGCTCTGCAATCAAGACTCGGTCCTGGTGGCCTTGGAGGACCATTTGGGGTACGGGAAATCAAACCGAGATTGGTAGCATGCAGAGCAAGTACCCTACCCATTCATTGTACTGTCTCAAACAGCAGGTGCCTTGTTTCGGACCTAATGTGGGATGCTGCTGTTTCCTTAGCTGTTGCTATCCAGTGCACCAGTTCAGATCTCAGAATTTTCACCATGCAGCACAGTGCTCAGATGTGTGGGTTGACTGCCAGAGGGCGCGATTTGCTTTACTCTGCTAAGCTGACATTGACTGAGCCCTCACTGCTAAAACCTCAGCCTTTCTCATGCTTGTGACAGGTCCTCAGTGGAAACCAGGCCTAGAACACTGAAGGAACTCACAGGAGGAATGTGCTGGTAGCAGTGTGGCCCCTGCTGCTGCTTTGACCACTGTGTTACCCCGGTCAATGTTTGAAAATCATGTGTCCCTTCTCCTTGGGCAGAGGGAAAGCAATATTGTGTAAATCCATAATAAGCACTGGAGATTTGATTCCAAATGCCATTCTTGGTTTATAGTTATATTAGCTTTAAATGATGATTTCTTTTCAAAGTGTTGATTCTTTTCATTTTAATACTTTGTAGGGCAACAGGTAAATTATGCATGCAAGGCATTTCAAAGAGTACCTGGGAAGATAAATTATTGATCTGAATGCCTTTCTAAACTGCCCCGAGAAAAATGGAATCATGAAGGAAAATGAAATATCTGTACACTAAGTTAGACAGATGGTTGTAAAAATGACAATAGTGAGTGGGTTCATCTCTGCCATAGAGTAGGAAAAGTCTTCAGCCTCTGGCCCATCTCCAGATGTGTGTTTCTATTTATGGTTTTTGCAAACAAGAATCTATGGTCTTATCCTGTCTTTTTATGAAGCTGTTCTTCAAACCTCTCTAGCTTCTGTCTTTGACTCTCCAACAAAATGTCCTTGAAACCGTCCAGGGATAAACATTAGCACCTTAGTCCTTGATCTTAATATATGTTTCATTCACACTCATGTTTGTTTTCTTGCATCTCAGGAATTCTTTTGGCTTGTAGGATGTTTTAGGGTCATTCCCCCCCCCCACACACACACATACACACACACCTAATTTCTGACTTCTCTATTGCTCCTTTTTCTTCCACTCACAATTCCCAGGTCCTCATTTACATTCATCACTTTTTCCCCCTGTATTTTTTTCTTTTTTGGTTTTGGGGCCAAACCCGGTGACACTCAGGGGTTACTCCTGGCTATGCACTCAGAAATCGCTCCTCGCTTAAGGGACCATATGGATGCCAAGATTCGCATCATGCGTCCTGGATCGGCTGCGTGCAAGGCAAATGCTTTATCGCTGTGCTCCGGCCCCTCCCACTATACTTTTTTTTTTTTTATCATTTACACTTCTGTGTTTCAGTAACAGTGTTTGTTTCCTGCCTTCTGATCATCTTTCTGCTTACAGGTTCCTGCAAAACTATTTAAAATAGACCTCAAAACTTCCCTCCCAGCCCCATTTCTTCTGAGTAGTTTTGTTTTTCAACTTTACTCGCAGCGGACTCCCTGCCCTTTCTCAGCCCAGGGTGGGATTGTCTTTTTCCTTCTGTCCTTCCCTCTGCATGTCTTTCCTAAATTGTTTCCAATTGCCTATTTTGACTTCTCCCTGCAGCTGGGTCTTACCCTTCTGCCACTTGTCTAGGAACCTGTAGTGCAGATGACAGCTGTCATCTTTCCCTTCTCTCTGGGTCTCTCCCTGTTACGTTCCAAATGAGCTTCCTAGGGCTCCACTGGTCACTCTGACAGAGCCTTGGGGTTTTCAGGGCCCCAACACCTCACTCCCTGTCTGCCTCCATCTTCTCCCCTTGATTCTACCACCCACTAGACTCCCTGTGGCCTTCTGTGGCTGAGTCCAAGCCCTTCCTTGGTGCCTTTCTCCTTCCCTCTTGGGCCTCAGCTCCTGCTCAGTGCTCATTTAGAGCCCAGCTTGTGTCTGCTGAGTGAGCTCTCCCCTCTCAGTGCCGCCTCAGCACTTCTGTCCTGGGGCCTAGGCATTTACTATTACATTGCTTTGTAATTCTTTTCTGCCACCATGCATTGTAGTTTCACGTTTGTATTTATTCCCAAAACTACACTGTAAGCTCCTTGAGGGCAGGAAGACTAATGTTTGTATCACTGCACTCCTTATGGACTAGTACAGTGCTAAGCATACAGTAGGCATTTAATAAATGCGTTTCAAATTATGGTGCGACTTATTAATGGTAAGATATACATATTCTTTTTTTTTTTTCCCCTCTTGTACCAGGGCTCAAACAGGTTCTCAGAGGTCAGGTATGAGTCCTATCACTGAGCCACATCCCTGGCCCATTACAGAAAAAAAAAAATGCTCATCTTCTACACAGAACTATTCCATAGTTCATCAGTAACTAACTGCCCACATTAAGGACCCCCACCCTTCAGTATTCAGCTTCAAGGGGGGTGTGTAGAAAGTTGAAATAGAAGCTTTTCATTTGTTCAGCAGCTTTATTACTGGTTAATAGAATAAGGGGCTGACAAAGCACTAAATTGGGGTTAAGAAGAATTCCCCAAGAATGTGGGAATTGGGAATGTTTAGGACAAAACGTCCCAGTAAAGCGGGGTGCAGTGAATTCCCAAGCCCAGGCTCCCCCAAGTTGCAGCCACCAACACGACACGCAGGACGGGCTGGAGGTGGGAGAGGAAAACCGTTATCCAGTCCTTCGGTGATCTGGGACTACGAAGATGCGGCTGCGGCTGCGCAGTCGACCTGCGGGTGGGGAGTCCACTTCGCACACCGACCATAGAGCGCGCGGACCTCCGGGATTCCTAGAGAAACCCCGGAAGTGCCTTGGGGGCAAGAAGTTGAGCCTGGGCTTGGAAGTTGGGGCGACCCTGCAGCAGCTGCAGCTTGCACCCTGCGCCCTTGTTCCGTGCCTGTGCATGCATTGCAAACCCCCAGGAACGCCGGGGGGGACTCAGGGTGAGTATCTCACTATTGGTGCGGGCTTTGTGGCTAGGTGGAGGGGCCTGAAACTGGGGGTGCTACGTGGGGGGGCAATCCCTCCCAAAGTCTGGGGCCCAACTTTATTTTTCTTTTGCAAAGAACTCTTCCAAGGGGGTTCGCCTTCTTTCCTGGGCTGGAGAATTTATTATTTTATAATGTATTAATAATTATAATCTATAATATAATATGATCTATAATATGATGATATAAATACAATTTATAATATCATTAATTGTTGGTTTATTGATTATAATTAATTATATTCATTATATATGCTAATAGTTATAGTAAATAAAATAGTTTTAATTGATAGTTAATATATTAATATATTCTGTATGATATTCCATAATATATACTTAATATAATTATTATTATTGCAATCTGTCTCCTTTATAAATGGGAAAGTGGCCTCCCCAGATTCTTAGTGGGATCCGCAGCCAGATTTTTCTCGTTTGTTATATTTTTTTACTTTTTCCTTTTGTTCCACTGAGCAATTCTGCACTTGCAACAGTTGGACAGGTAGTTTCTTTTTTTTTTTTTTTTTTTGGTTTTTGGGTCACACCCGGCAGTGCTCAGGGGTTACTCCTGGCTCCATGCTCAGAAATTGCTCCTGGCAGGCACGGAGGACCATATGGGGCACTGGGATTCGAACCGATGACCTTTTGCATGAAAGGCAAATGCTTTGCCTCCATGCTATTTCCCGGGCCCCAGGTAGTTTCTTTAAAAGGCGTGTTTTTTAAATTTTTGGTAAGTTGTAACGTATATAGGCAAGTTTACATGCTGGTATTTAGAAAATGAGTAGAATATTTTTTTAAAAATAACTTTTTTTTCATACTATTTCAGAGTTCTGTACATGGTGGGAGTTTTATAGTTTGTAATAGTACTAACTGTCCCTTCTGTTAATAAATTACATATGTACAAAAAAATAAAAGATGTGTTTTGCTTTCGGGAGCTCTGGGTCACCACGAAAACATCTTTCAATTTATTCTGGTTTGTTTGTTTGTTTTTGCAAGATTCTCAGAAAATTGCAAGTGTGTTCACACGATAACTGTCCGACTGAAACTTTTTTCTACTTAACCACTTCAGGCAGCTGAATGCGGAGTTGGACCTTGAGTCGCTCTCACACAGTTGCAGAGTTTGAGATGGGAGTTAGCTTTAAGGATGGGCTGATTTTTTTTAATCAATACATATCTTCCACACGCACCCTGTTACTTTTTAATTTTTTGTTTTCTGAGCTATCTATCCCCCGGCTATGCTAAGGGCTTGCTCCTGGCTCTGCACTCAAGGATCACTCTTTGCTATTAGGGGAAGGAGAGCAAACCCTGCCTAGACCACCTAGTGTCCCACCTCCACTTGATTATCGCTCCAGTTCTAAGAAAAAATTTTCATGTCAGGATATTGGAGAGTCAGAATGAGGGTTCACAGGGTAAGAGATCAGAGGGGGAGCCCCTGATCCAGAGCACCAGCCTGAATGCCCCCTGCCACCACCTGATACTCCACCAAAAAGGAGAACATGAAAATCAGTCTATGTACATAATACAGATGGGCATATGCAAAATGGGGGCCTGAGCCATTGTATGGCAGTTTGGACACTGGCCTTGCATCTGGCCAACCCCAGCATTCCAAATGGTTCCTGACTACAGAGCCAGGAGTAAATCCTGAATACTACCAGGTGTGCCCCCCCCCCAAAAAAAAAAGAACTTCAAAAACTATGAAGTCTTATTCTTCAAAAAGTAGTACTTAAAAATATAAAGGAATACTTGCAAACCACATCATAAAGAACTTGTACCCAAAATATATAAAGACTTCCCCAATCCCAGTGAAAATACCTAATATTAAAGATAGATGCGTTTTGAATAGATAATCCCTCAAAGGAGGTTTCTGCTGACTAGTAAGCACATACAGGTGTTCTTAGTGATTGGAAACTGGAAACAATACAAATATCTCTCAGTTGGGGATCTAGGAAAATAAACATGCATTAATACTTAGCATTAAAGTTTTTTGGTTTTGAGCATCACACCCAATAAAGCTTAGGTGTTAACTCCTGGCAATGCGCAGAAATCTCTCCTGGCTCAGGAGACCTTATGGGATGCCAGGGATTGAGCCCATGTCCGTCCTAGGTTGGCCATGTGCAAGTGGCCAGAGAGGAAGCACAGCGGTAGGGCGTATGCCTTGCAAGCAACCGACCCGGGACCTACCGGAGTTCAATCCCCAGCATTTCCTATGATCCCCTGAGCCTGCCAGGAGCAATTTCTGAATGCAGAGCCAGGAGTAATCCCTGAATGCCGCCAGGTGTGGCTCAAACAATACACACACACACACCCAAAAGAGTAAAAAGAATTATCACCAAATAATAAAGGTCTCACCTTAAAAAAAAAAAAAGTTGATGAGTTCTAATGTAGCTACTTAGGGAAAGATGGAAAACTTGAAAGGCTACCTACCATCTTAGTTTTTTAATATTGTCTTCGTTTTATTTGGATTTTTGGTTTGGGGGACCATACCTGTGAGGTGCTCAGGGCTTATTCCTAGCCCTGTGATCACAGTTCACTGCTGGTAGGACTCCGGGAGTGATGTGATGCCAGGATTGAGTGAGTCAGATACATGCAAAACTCACTGTACTATCTTTCCAACCCTTCTGGAACATTCTGAATCAAACTCTGGGACTGCAGGGTTTGAAAGGGCATCTGTGTTTCTCAAAGCGAAGATGGCAAGTGCTCTACAGATAGTTGTAGATCTTGACCTGAGCTCTGTGGTAGAAGTTAACTTGGGACAGGAGGGAACATGGAAGATAATGTCAAATAGAGAAGAGGAAATATCAGGGCGGATCTGGAGGGTACTTTGAGATTAGCCTCCTCTGGTGAGCTTAAGCAGGTTATGAGGTGAAGCCCAAGAAACAGCACAACTGCTGAAGCAACAGTGTAAAGGGGTTACAAGAGGACTGGCTGCAACTAAACACTAGCCTACCAAGTTTCAGTTCTACTAGCCTACAGTTTTCTAGGTTTGTCTGACCTTATTTCTAGGTCACATCCCCTAGCAGAGAAAACAAAAAGGGATTATTCCAAGTGGGTTTGACATAAGGATAGTTTAGTTTGGGGGAAGCACTCATCGGGCAGTGCTCAGGGGATACTCCTACTTCTGCACTCAGAGTCACTCCATACAAGCTGAAGGGGGCCATAGGAATGCTGAGGATTAGAAACCCAGGCAGCATGCAAAGCAAGCTTCCTCCACTGTACTGTCACTCCAGCCCCATCATGGAATGTGCAAGCAGAAAGAGGTTCTTTCTGGAGCCAGGAGAAGAGCACTTAAATGAGAGTCAAGAACTCCATATTGTTGATGAAGAGCTTATTATGAGGCCTGATGAAATTACTAGGATCTTTGTCATTTTCCCCCCTAGACTCTTAAGAAGAAAAAGAAGGTGCTAGAAGGAAGTCTGCTCTATGGCTTCGGAATCCAGAGAGCCTTTCGCCCCATCCTCTGTAGACCCTGCTTCTATGCAGGACCTTGTCATCATAAAGGTTGAGGAAGAAGATCCTGCCTGGGACCAGGAATCCGGCCGGCTGGAGAACGATCCTCCTGGCCCTGAGCAGTTCCGCTTGCGCTTCAGAGAGCTGCGCTACCAAGAGACTTTGGGGCCCTGCGAAGTGTTCTTCCAGCTCCGAGCCCTGTGCCACCAGTGGCTGCGGCCCGACCTGCACACCAAGGAGCAGATCCTGGAGCTGCTGGTACTGGAGCAGTTCCTGAGCATCCTGCCTACCCAGCTGCAGGCGCTGACTGAGGAGCATTTGCTGGACAGCAAGGAGGACGTGGTGACCCTACTGGAGGGGCTGGAGCGGCAGATCGATATTCTCAGCCGGCCTGTAAGTAGCAGAGACATGGAGGGATGTTGAGCGTAGGATGTTTGATATAGAATCTGTTTCAGTTAATTGGCTTTTTTTTTCTTTTTTTTTTTTTGGTTTTTGGTTTTTGGGTCTCACCCGGCAGTGCTCAGGGGTTACTCCTGGCTCCATGCTCAGAAATTGCTCCTGGCAGGCACGGGGGACCATATGGGGCACCAGAATTCAAAACGATGACCTTTTGCATGAAAGGCAAATGCCTTACCTCCATGCTATCTCCCGGGTCCCAGTTGACTTTTTTAATTATTATATTTTAAACACCATGGTGACAAAGTTGTTCATAATAGGGTTGCTGTTTTTTTTTTCTTTTTTGGGCCCATACCCAGAAGTGCTCAGGGGTTACTCCTGGCACTGACTGTGCTCAGGATTTACTCCTGGCAGTGTTTGGGGGACCATATGGGATGCCAATGATTGAATTCCCAGATCAGCTATGTTCAAGGCAAACATCCTCTCCCACTGTTCTCACTCTCTGTTGTTGTTGTTGTTGTTGTTTTATAGTTACAAAGTCATTCTTGATTAGCTTTCAGTCATACTATGTCCAACACCTTCACCAGGGCACATTTTTCCACTGCCAATGTTCCCAGTTTACCCTCCAGCCCAACCCCCTGCTTTTGCTCTCTCTGGTACAGACATTCTCTTTCTATTTCTCCTGCACTCCCCCTTTTTTGTTTTAGACAATATTGTTACTGAAGGGTTATCATACCTATCACTTTCCCTCCTTCCAGCATCCAGTTATTGTCCAGAGTAATCCTTTCCAATTCTTATTGTCGTATTGTCATAGTGTTCCCCCTCTCTTTAAACTAGCTTCCTTAGTCCTCCTATTGTCATCTGACCTGTTGCACTGTTGTGAAGAATGAACATTAATAAGTCTTGGGGCCCGGGAGATAGCAGGAAGGTAAGGCGTTTGCCTTTCATGCAAAAGGTCATCAGTTCGAATCCCGGTGCCCCATATGGTCCCCCGTGCCTGCCAGGAGCAATTTCTGAGCTTGGAGCCAGGAGTAACCCCTGAGCACTGCCGGGTGTGACCCAAAAACCAAAAAAAAAAATAAAATAAAATAAAATAAATAAGTCTTCCCTTAACCTCATGAATAGAGGCTTGGAGGGATGATTGCTATGTGAAATACATAATGAACAGAGTCCTTTCATTTTGGGCCAATCAGACAGTTTTACCCTAATCAGCAGTCCCAAAGAACTATCATGGGGGTGGTGGGGTTTTTACTGCACAGCAGCCCTACACCTGTAGTAGATGTAAACTCGGACGTGGGGAGCTGAAATTATTTTATCGGGACCCCCCCCCCCAGATTATTACACTCAGAGACCAGAATTCAGATCACCTAATCCACTTTAGTTCTTTTGCTGGGGCTAGTCAGGGTAGGGTTTGGAACACATCTGGCAGTGCCTCCGGGACCTTATTGCAATGCTGGGGATCGGATTGAGGCCAGCTGCCTGCAAGGCAAGTGCCTTCACCCCAGTACTCTGTGTCCCATCTTTATCAAAACTTGAGGTTGGGGCCAGAGTGGTGGCGCAAGTGATAGGGTGTTTGCCTTGATGCAACTAACCTAGGATGGACGGCAGTTCTATGCCCTGGCATCCCATGTGGTCCCCAGGAATGATTTCTGAGTGCATAGCCAGGAGTAACCCGAGTGTCACCGGGTGTGGGCCAAAAACAAACAAACAAAAAAATCTTGAAGCCACTATTGTTCCCCCCAATAGTCTTGCAACCCTTGCAAGTGCAGACTATGGGTGAGGGGTGCCCCAAGACAGCACAGTAGAGACTTTCTGCTTTCCAGTAGGGAGCGCACAGAGCCGTCCTGAGTCTGTTTGGCCCATTTGGGTTCTCTCCTGCCCCTCAGTTGTCAGTGGAATTCTGGACTGTCCTCTGACTTTGTTTCATGACCCAAAGAGCTTCTGATCCTGCAGCTGCCCACTGTTTCTAGGCCTCTACTCATGCTCACGGACATCCGCTCCTCTGGGATGAAGTGGCCCGTTTAGACCCTGCACCCCAAGGAACACAGCACCAGCCTGCAGCTATGCAGCAGAAAGCTCCGGTGGTCCATGGGCCTCACGGGAGAAGTAAGGAGGCAATTGTATTGATGGGATTGAGGAGGGGAGGGGCTTTTGAATGGGGGCTGAGGGAGAGAAAAAAGACAGTAGGCTTTGGGCATTGGAGAGATGGAATGTTCTAGGAACCAGGAATACAAGGAGCTGGAGAGATGTATAGGAGGTAAGGCACTTGTCTGGCTTATAGCTGACCCAGGTTCAATTCCTGGTACCCCCATATGGTCCCCTGAATCCCCCAGGAGTGCTCCTTGAGCTTAGAGCCAGGAGAAAGTCCTGAACACTGCCAGGTATGGCCCCAAAACAGACGCAAAAAAGAAAATCAGGATTATGAGTGACTGTTTATAGATCTATTTGTAGACTGTTCATAGCTTTTTGTTTATTTGTTTGTTTTGGGCCACAATCAGTGATGCTCAGAGGTTACTCCTGGCTATGCGCTCAGAAATCGCTCATGGAGGCTGGAGAGATAGCATGGAGGTGAGGCATTTGCCTTGTATGCAGAAGGACGGTGGGTCAAATCCCAGCATCCCATATGGTTCCCTGAGCCTGCCAGGAGCGTGGAGCCAGGAGTAACCTCTGAGCACTGCCGGGTGTGACCCAAAAACCAAAAAAAAAAAAAAAAATCGCTCCTGGCTCGGGGGACCATATGGGATGCCAGGCGATCGAACAGCGATCTGTTTTAAGCTAGCGCGGGCAGGACAGGTACCTTACCACTAATGCCACCGCTCTGCCCCCCCCCAGTATATTTATAATTACTTTAAAAGATATATATTTCCTTAAACAAGAACACTATTTTATATAATCACAATGCATTTATCACTGCTAAAATATAGACGTAACAACAGTTCATATTTAACTTTTGTGTGTGTTTTTGTTTGGTTTGACTTTGAGACCTTACTCCTGGCCCTGAACTCAGGAATCACTCCTGGCAGGCTGGGGGGACCATTAAATAACAGAGGAAGAAATCTATGTTTTCAGTGATAAAATATCCCTTTTATTAATTCCTCAGTACAGGAATACTTACTGAGAATTGAGTCATTTGGATCATCTGGTCATTGTGCAAAATTTTTTTTGTTTTTGTTTTTTGGGTCACACTCAGCGGCACTCAGAGGTTACTCCTGTCTATATGCTCAGACATTACTTCTGGCAGACTCGGGGAACTATATGGGATGCCGGAATTCAAACCACCGTCCTTCTGCATGCAAGGCAAACACCCTACCGCACTGTGCAAACTTTATAGAAGATAGTTAAGCAAACCCAGTGGTATAATCTTCTCACTGTTGTATATGAAATTTGCCGATGTTGACAAAATATTGTTGTGCGGCACATGACTATAATTCTGGTTCAAAGTCTTCAAGCCTTTTGCTCAAGAATAGTAATGTGGGACTGGAGAGCTAGTACAGCAGGTAGACCACTTGCCTTGCACACAGCTGACCTGGGTTCAATCCCTGCTATTCCATCTGGTTGTCTGAGTTCATCGATTCCTGAGCACAAAAACAAAAAAATAATAGCATAGACTTTTTATTTTGGCAGTCCTTTCTCGGATATCTATAGTTAGCAAAAGTCTGCAGGTTTGGCAAACATTTTGGTATTCCTAGAGGTAAACTAAGTCGCCTGTTCAGTGTACCCAGAGATTAGGGCTTAACAAGATCCCACACCAGGGTGGAACTCAATCTTGGCAGTAGAGAAGATGCTATCTGGGAGGAAACCAGGACATGTGTTGTTTGTGGGCCACACCTGGTGGCACTCAGCGACTGTTCCCAGTTTGGT
>PVKC010049321.1:0-10756 GCA_004027635.1 Crocidura indochinensis | reverse complement strand
AAGGAGTGGTGCTACATTATATTGCTGGTGTATTTGGTGGTCGGGAGAAGAAAACAGACCCATGCCAAAAACGAAAAATATACATGCTCAGCCATATCTAAAGAAAAAAGAGTTCCTTAAAAGAAAAAATAAAAAAAGGATTGAATAAAAGACATAATGAAAGGAATAAGGTGGGGCCGGGAGGGATAACATGGAGGCAAAAATATGGAACGCTTCACGAATTTGCGTGTCATCCTTGCACAGGGGCCATGCTAATCTTCTCTGTATCGTTCCAATTTTAGTATATGTGCTGCCGAAGCGAGCACGTAAGGTAGACTCTTACACCACTTTGTACCTTTAATTATTCTGTTAATTCATTTTTTAAATGTATATGTATATGTGAGCACATATACTTTTATTCCTATTTTTACCTTTTTTGGATGTGTGACCTGTTTCTGTTTCCTTCTCTGTCCATATCCAAATGCACCGACAATATAAAGCAGCACCATTTCTCCCTGCAAAGGCACACTAAAAAAGGGGAAATCTCACATATAAAAAAGACCTCTTATCTACTAGGGATAAGAACTCATACTTGTTTACAATGCAGGGATATCTCCCACCTTGAAAATATGTCACACAGACCCAACTTAGGCCTCAGGTGATTAGACACCATCCGTCCAGCCTTGAACCCTGGATACTAGACATAGAATTGACACAGTTCTTCACAACAGCTACAGGAAACAAATCCCATCTGGAACATCCTTAATACCGCTGGGCCAACAACAAGTGCCAGCCCTAATATGATATCCTGGCAGTGAGGGAAATGGGATCAACTTGACCTAAGAGCAGGTAATCCTACCTCACCAGCCAATGATAAGACAAAATCAGAAGACTTGTCACTCTGGTCGGTCCAAAAGCCAAGATAGCGATCTACAGATGACTGATGGATAGAACCAAGACTGAACTGTATATATCTTGGGACCAATAAAAAAGCCTTTGTCTAGGGTTTGATCGAAGAACCGCACAACAACCATGATCCCAAGTTCCAAAGGTTTGACAGAGACAACTTCAACGGAATGGAGCTTCTGGAAACACAGTAAAAGACGCTATCCTAGGTTCCATCCTAGGATCAGTGCAAAGAGCAAGACCACAATTACAGAAGACGAATGAATATGACACTGAGGGAACAGAACTTTTAGAACCACAAAGAAAGACTTCATCATAGTCCTACTCCTGGACCTGTGCAGACACTGAGATCTCTAGATACAGAGGTCTGATTTTATCACCCAGGATGAAGTAGAAGTCTTCCAAACACCACGAAAGCACCCCCAAGAGAGCAATTGAACCTGAATGGAACCTAGAGTTAATCCCAATATTTACTGTGCCAGTGCAGGAGGGAAAAAAAAAGGCAAAAAGCACAAAACATATATTTTATTTTATTTTTATTATTTTTTATATATTTATTTTTATCTTCATTTTTTAATAATATTTTTTCTTATTTTTATTTACGTATCTAGTTTTTGTCGATTTCTTTGTTTTGGAGTGAGTATTGAAGTTGTTGTCCCCATATATAGTTATATGTGTTTTTTTTTTTCATTTCTTTCTTTATGTGCTCTACCACATTTGCTAACTCAAGACCATGGCTTTTATTGTGGTGCCTATCATTATCGCTGGAGTGCTCACTGGATATTTGATGCTTCTTTTTGTACTTCACCTTCTTTTTCTCCTTTGGCTCTCAAACCTACGATGAGAGCCTCTAGAAGGTTTCCGCCCATTCTCAGCATATTAAACTCTTACCCCAGTTTACTACTTTTCTCTTCTTCAAACAAAACCACACAACTTGAACTATCTAGTCCTGCCTCCCAGTTAGAGGGGAAAATAAGGGAGGCGCCAAGACCAAGACTACTAAGTAGTAAGCTAGGTACAGACGGGACCACATATTCTAGCAGCCCTGGGGGCTATGGGGGAGGGAGGAGGAGATGGGAGGTAGGACGAATACGGAGGTGTAGGGAGGACAAAGCAGTGATCGGAACCCCTCTGATTTTATGTAAATATGTACCTATAATATTATTGTCAACAATATGTAAGCCACTATGATCAAAATAAAAATTATATTAAAAAAGAAATTACTTCTGAACATAGAGCCCATATTAATTCATGCATATTGCTGTTAAATACTTCTAAAATCATTAATTATATTTTTAATAATCTTCAGTTTGTTTTTAGGAGCAAACTTTTTTTTCTTTTTTTTTATTTATTTTAACACCTTGATTACATACATAGTTGTGTTTGGGTTTCAGTCATGTATAGAACACTACCGTTCTATATTTTATATAAGTAAAAGGGTTTATATCAAGGATTAGCATTCTCATTGCATTTATATACATCCCCAGCAAGCTCGGGAAATTTGTTGATGTATCTTTCAACAAAAAGCACATAAGAAGTGTGTTATTATGGAGTTTCTATGTTAAAGTCAACCCTTTACCAAACCATTATCATATGAACTTGAAGAAACTCTCAGTGAGTTCTTGAACTATTTGACCTCTCCCACTCTGTTCTTACCTGATTGCTTTGATGTTGTGCACACACAAAGCAGTACAAATTCTACAATGCAGCATGTAACATTGGTTACTTCATTGGGCTATAAAAGAATTTGAACATTTTTTGGCTTTAAATCTACAATGAATTGGTATGCGACTTAAAAGCCTCAATCATCTAAGTTTCCCTTCATTCTAGTCTGATTCCTATTTTGTTATTCATAAATCCATAAAATGATTGAAGAGTGGAGTCAGAGTGGTGGTGAAAGCGGTAAGGTGTCTGCCTTGAGCATGCTAGACTAGGGCAGACCGTGGATCAATCCTCCAGTGACCTATTTGGTGCCCCAAGCCAGGATCGATATCTTTTTTTAATAATATATTTATTTAAATATCTTGATTACAAATATGATTATAATTAGGTTTCAGTAATGTAAAGAACACTGTGGTTTAAATACTGTTAATGAAGGGGTGCCATGCAAGTCCCTATCTTTTTTTTTTCTTTTTTTCTTGGTTCTTTTTATTTCTTTATTTAAATATCTTTATTTAAATATGGTTGTGATTAGGTTTCAGTCATGTAAAGAACACCCCCCTTAACCAGTGCAACATTCTCACCACCAACGTCCCAAATCTCCCTCCATCCCACCCATCCCCACCTGTACTCCAGACAGGTTTTCCAGTTCCCTCATTCATTCACAAGATTATGGTAGTTCTCTGTGTAGTTATTTCTATAACTGCACTCACCACTCTTTGTGGTGAGCTTCATGAAGAGAGCTGGACGTTCCAGCCCTCCTCTCATTGTCTCTGAGTATTGTTGCAAAAATGACTTTTATTTTTCTTAAAACCCATAGATGAGTAAGACTATTTTGCGTCTCTCTCCCTCTGACTTATTTCACTCAGCATGATAGATTCCATGTACATCATGTATAGGAAAATTTCATAGCTTCATCTCTCCTGATGGCTGCATAATATTCCATTGTGTATATGCACCATGGTTTCTTTAGCCATTCGCCTGTTGAAGGGCATCTTGGCTGTTTCCAGAGCCTGGCTATTGTGAATAGTGCCGCAATAAATATAGGTGTGAGGAAGGGATTTTTGTATGGTATTCTTGTGTTCTTAGGGTATATCCTTAGAATAGTTGGGTCGAATGGGAGCTGAATTTCCAGATTTTGGAGGAATCTCCTTATCGCTTTCCATAGAGGTTGGACTAAATGGCATTCCCACCAGCAGTGGATAAGAGTTCCTTTCTCTCCACATCCCTGCTAGCACTGATTGTTCTCATTCTTTGTGATGTGTAGTGAGAGATGGTACCTAATTGTTTTGATTTGCATCCCCTGACGATTAGTGATGAGGAGCATTTTTTCATGTGCCTTTTGGCCATTAGTATTTCTTCTTTGTCAAAGTGTTTGTTCATTTCTTCTCCCCATTTTTTGATGGAATTAGATGTTTTTCTCTTGTAAAGTTCTGTCAGTGCCCTGTATATTTTGAAGATTATCCCCTTATCTGATGGGTATTGGGTGAATAGTTTCTCCCACTCAGAGGGTGGTTCTTGTATCCTGGGCACTATTTCTTTTGAGGTGCAGAAGCTTCTCAGCTTAATGTATTCTCATCTGTTTATCTTTGCTTCCATTTATTTGGAAAGTGCAGTTTCCTCCTTGAAGATGCCTTTAGTCTCAATGTCATGGAGTGTTTTACCTACATGTTGTTCTTTATACCTTATGGTATCAGGTCTGAAATCAAGGTATTTAATCCATTTGGATTTGACCTTCATACATGATGTTAACTGGGGATCTATGTTCGCTTTTTTGCAAGTGGATAGCTAACTAGTTTTGCCAACACCACTTGTTAAAGCGGTTTTCCCTGCTCCTCTTAGGATATCTTGATTCTTTGTCAAAAATTAGGTGCTTGTATGTCTGGGGAACTTTGTCTGAGAACAAAAGCCTATTCCACTGATCTGAGGGTTTGTCTTTATTTCAATACCATGCTGTTTTGATAACTATTGCTTTATAGTAAATTTTGAAGTTGGGGAAAGTAATGCCTCCCATATTCCTTTTTCACTAGGAGTGCTTTAGCTATTCGAGGTTGTTTATTTTTCCTTATGAACTTCATAAGTGTTTGATCCACTTCTTTGAAGAATGTCATGGGTGTCTTTAGAAGGATCGCATTAAATCTGTATAATGCTTTTGGGAGTATTGCCATTTTAATGATGTTAATCCTCCCCATCCATGAGCAGGGTATGTGTTTCCATTTCCGTGTGTCCTCTCTGATTTCTTAGAGCAGGGTTTTATAGTTTTCTTTGTATAGGTCCTTCATGTCTTTGGTCAAGTTGACTCCAAGATATTTGAATTTGTGTGACACTAATGTAAATGGGATTGCCTTCTTAACGTCCATCTCTTCCTTATCATTATTGGTGTATAAAGACCATTGATTTCTATGTAATAATTTTGTAGCCTGCCACATTGCTATATGAATCTATTGTTTCTAGAAGCTCTTTGGTAGAGTCTTTAGGGTTTTCTAAGTAGAGTATCATGTCATCTGCAAACAGTGAGAGTTTGACTTCTTCCTTTCCTATGTGGATTCCCTTGATATCTTTTTCTTGCCTGATTGCTATAGCAAGTACTTCCAGTACTATATTGAAGAGGAGTGGTGAGAGCAGATAACCTTTTCTTGTACCAGATTTTAGGAAAGGCTTTTAGTTTTTCTCCATTGAGGATAATATTTGCCATTGGCTTGTGGTAGATAACTTCAACTAGATTGAGAAAGTTTCCTTTCATTATCATCTTGCTGAGAGTTTTGATCAAAAATGGGTGTTGGACCTTATCAAATGCTTTCTCTGAGTCTATTGATATGACCATGTGATTTTTATTTTTCTTGTTGATGTTGTGTATTATGTTGATGGATTTATGGATGTTAAACCATTCATGCATTCCTGGGATGAAACCTACTTGGTCATAGTGTATGATCTTCTTGATTGTGCATTGGATCCTATTTGACAGGATTTTGTTGAAGATTTTTGCATCTGCATTCATTAGGGATATTGGTATGTAATTTTCTTTTTCGGAAGCATCTCTGTCTGGTTTTAGTGTCAAGGTGATGTTGGCTTCATGAAAGCTGTTTGGAAGTGTCCCCATTTTTTCAATTTCATGGAAGAGCCTGGCTAGGATTGGTAGTAGCTCCTATTGAAAGCTTTGAAAGAATTCATTAGTACATTCATCTGGGCCTGGGCTTTTCTTTTTAGGCAGATGTTTGATTACGGTTTTAATTTCCTCCACAGTGATGGGGGGAGTTTAGATATGCTACATCCTCCTTACATAACTGTGGAAGGTCATAAGTGTCTAGGAATTTATCCATTTCTCCTAGTTTCTCATGTTTAGTAGCATAAAGTGTCTGATTACCCTTGGATCTCTGAAATATCTGTCGTGATCTCCCCCTTTTCGTTTCTAATCTGGGTTATCAATTTTCTCTCTCTTTCTTTGTGAATTTTGCCAATGGTCTATCAATCTTGTTTATTTTTCTAAAGAACCAACTTCTGCTCTCATTGATCTTACAGATTGCTTTTTGGATTTCCACTTCATTGATTTCTGCTTTCAGCTTTGTTACTTCCTTCTGTCTCCCTATATTTGGTTCCTTTTGTTGGTCATTTTCTAATTTTTTGAGCTATACTATTAAGTTATTCAGGTATGCCCCTTCTTCCTTCCTGATGTATGTTTGCAAAACTATAAATTTTCCTCTCAGGACCACTTTAGCTCTGTTCCATAGATTCTGACAGTTTGTGTCTTCATTATCATTTGTTTCCAGGAAAGTTTTGATATCCTCTTTGATTTCATCTCGGACCCACTGGTTGTTTTGTAGCAGGCTATTTAATTTCCAATTGTTAAAGATTTATTCTGTGTCCCTTTGTAGTTCACATTAATTTCAGAGCCTTGTGGTCAGCAAAGGTAGCCTGCAAGATTTCTATCCTCTTGATTTTATGAATGTATGTTTTAAGTGCCAGCATGTGGTCTGTCCTGGAGAATGACCCATGTACTTTGGAGAAGAATGTGTATCCAGATTTTTTGGGGTGGAATGTCCTATATATGCCTACTAGTAATTTTTCTTCCATTTCTCTTTTCAGGGCTAGTATGTTTTTGTTGAGGTTCAGTCTGGTTCACCTATCAAGTGTTGACAGGGCCGTATTGAGGTCTCACACAATGATTGTGTTATTATTGATGTCTTCCTTGGTTTGTCAATAATTGTATTAGATAATTTGCTGGTCTCTCATTGGGTGCATATATGTTTAAAAGTCTTATTTCTTTCTGTTGCATATATCCCTTGATTAGTACAAAGTGTCCATCTTTGTTCCTTACAACTTTTCTGAGTATAACTTTGGTGTTATCAGATATTAATATGGTCACCCCAGCTTTTTTAAGGGTGTTGTTTGATTGGATGATTTTCCTCCAGTCTTTGATTTTGAGTCTATGTTTGTTCTGACAATTCTGGTGTGTTTCTTGTAGGCAGCAGAAAATTGGATTCATCTTTTTGACCTATTTTGCCTTCTGTGTTTTTTTTTCTTTTTCTATTTTTTTTAATTTTCTCTGTGTCTTTTAATTGGTGAATTTAGTCCATGACATTAAGGGAGATGATTGTCATAGGATTTGATGTCATCTTTGTAGATAAGTTTCCTTGTTTGTTGGTCTCTTTTGACTTAAAGTAGACCTTTCTGTTTTTCCTTTAAGGCTGTTTTTTTTATCTGTGACGTTTCTGAGCTGCTGTTTATCCATGAAGCTATGTATCCTTCCTTCAAACCTGAACATGAGTTGGGCTGGGTTGCTGTATTCTCGGTGAGGCATTCATTTCATTCAGTCTTGTCACAATGGCCCACCACTGTCTTCTGGCCTTGAGAGTTTCTTGTGACATATCTGCTGTAAGTCTTCAGGATACTCCTTTGAATGTAATTTCCCTTTTTATCTTGTTGCCTTCAGTATTTTCTCTCTATCTGTGGGATTTGTCATTGTAATGAGGATGCGTCTTGGGGTGTTTTTCTTCGGGTCTCTTTTAGCTGGTAATCTTCGGACATGCAGGATTTGATTCCATGTAGTCTTTAACTGCGAGTATCTCTTTGATGGTGTCTTTGACAGTTGATTCCTCCTGGGGAATCTCCTACCTGGACCTTTTGAACTCCAATGATTCTTATGTTGTTTCTGTTGAGTTGATCAAACATTTCTATTTCCATCTGTTCACATTCCTTGTGTACTTTTTCCATTGCCTGATCGTTTATCTTAAGGTTCTTTTTCAATTTCTTCTGTTGTGCTGAGATTTTTTGCATCTCATCTTCCAGCACATTGATTCTGTCCTCAGAAGCTGTTAATCTGTTGGAGAGGCCATCCACTGAGTTTTTCAGTTGAGCTACCGTGCTATTCAGATCTATTCTTTCCATTTGGAGTTTTCTGATTTCTGTCTTTGTGTTCTGTGCAGATCGATCTATGCTTTCTTTGAGTTCTACAAGCATCTTCCATATTTCTATTCTAAACTTTTTATCTGAGAGGTTAATTAGATGGTTGGAATTTTTTTGGGTCATCTGAGCTATTGTCTTCATTCTCTGTGCATGGTGTTTGCCTGCAAGATTTCCCCATTGTCATGCTTGTGGTGTGATTTGTTCTGCGTGTTGTCGTGGGGTTCATTGATTAGAAAGAGAGCGTGGTTGCGAAGTGTAGCAGAGTGGCCATGCTGTTTTGTGGCCTCTAGAAGACAAATTTTTGGGGGGTGTTCTTCCTAGGCCTCTGAGGAGAGCTACAAGTATTCAGCGAAGACAGACAAGCAAAGCAAAGAATTCCCTTCAAGTCCTCAGGATCATCCAAGGCACAGCAGGAGGGCAGAGCCAACCAAGAACTCTGTAGCAGGCAGGATTCCTGGCATGAATGCTGATGAAATCCGGTCTCAGGCGGCTGGAAACACCATGGCCCAAGAAGGCTTCTGTGCCCTTCTGACATCCAGCAGAAACCAGCAGGAATCAGTGTGTATACCTCCCAACCCACCTCTATAGCAGGCAGGATTGCCTGTAGGAATGCTGATGAAATCCAATCTTAGGCGGTTGGAAACACCATGGCCCAAGATGGCTTCTGCGCCCTTCTGACACCCAGCAGAAACCAGCAGGAATCAGTGTGTGTACATCCTGACCCACCTCTGAAGCAGGCAGGATCTCTGGCAGGAACGCTGATGAAATCTCGTCTCAGGCAGCTGGAAACCACATGGCCCGAGATGGCTTCTGCGCCCTTCTGACTCCCAGCCCAGGAGCGATTTTTGAGTGCATAGCCAAGAGTAACCCCAGAGCATCACTAGGTGTGGCCCAAAACAAAACAAAACAAAACAAAAAAATCAAAGTGTGACACTTCCTATACCAACTATTTTTGGCTAATGCCTTTTAAATGCTGGTGTGGTAAAGTTTCATTAAATCTTGATGGAAATATAACTTTGTGCTAAGTGGTATCTGAGGGTGTCTATCCTTTACCTTTGCCTTTATGGTTGTTTCCTATTTGTTCTGTCATCAGTTCTGACAATTCAGGTCATGGGCACTTTTGTGATAATAGAGTGTACATCCCGACCCACCTCTGAAGCAGGCAGGATCTCCTCAATACCTCAATACCATAAAATTTAACACTACAGTGATGATATTACTTAACTATAATAAAATTTTAGTAACTCTATTACTAACATTAGCAATTATAATTAGTCTTTTTAAGAAAGGGGATTTATTTGTTTTTGAGTTAGCAGAAAAGACAAAATAGTATCTTCCATTGTCTTCCTAATCACTAAAATGTTTGAATATATTTGTATAAAGAGAAAAGAGAATCAAAGAGAATCAAAGTACAACATGGAAGGTTTTTGATCTTTTTTTTTTTTTTTTTTTTGGTTTTTTGGTTTTTGGGCCACACCCGGTGACACTCAGGGGTTACTCCTGGCTATTCGCTCAGAAGTCACTCCTGGCAGGCATGGGGGACCATATGGGGAACCGGGGGATCGAACCGTGGTCCGTCCTAGGTTAGCGCAGGCACCTTATCTCCAGTGCCACCGCCAGGCCCCCAGGTTTTTTTATCTTTATTTGAGATGAGGAAAATCAAAATGAGTAAGTAGTAATTCATTTACTGTGGTGGTTTATCTGTTTTCTTTTTTTTGGTTTTTCAGGCCACACCCATTGCTCCTGGCTAAGCACCCAGAAATTGCCCCTGGCTTGGGGGTGGATCATATGGGATGCTGGGGGATCAAACCATGGTCCTTTTCTTGGGTATCACTTACAAGGCAAATACCTTATCTCTAATACCACTTCGCCAGCCACTTATCTGTTTTCTTAATTATTTCTTTTGCATCCTTTTAATCTCCTTGCCTTTAGTTCTATTCTGACTATATTCTATTTAGTTCTATTCTGACTATCTTTGCTGTCTACCAGTGGAAGACCAGCTAAACAATATTGTATATGTGACTATACTCTACGGAGTGACCATACTATACAGAATGCCATTTATCACTAATGTTATCTGTAATTGTTAAAGAGTAAAAAAAATTACTATCCAATACAAAATTCCCTGAGAAAGAGCCTTATACTCTAAACTGCTGTATAATTAACAGTACTATTTCAGCAGTCTTCTTTTACATGTGCGTGAATTTCCAAGTAGTTTCAGTAGTTTCTCATCTGGAAAAATCACTTGATATCTATAAAGACATAACTTTCCTTACTTTTCCATTTATCTATAGAAATTATTCAGATCCTGAAATGCTCATTTTTTCTTAATTTTTATTAGCATATAACACCTAAGGACATGCTAGTGATATGATCTGATGAAAACTCAAATCTGCCTAGATATACTGACTAGAGTTCTAACTACTAAGTTGCTCTCTATCTTTCTCTTCTCTTGCTACTTTCCCTTACAGAAGGTCTCCGTTTCAGAAGTCATTGATAAGGCATCATTTCTAGAAAAGGTAACAAAATTAATGCATCTATGAAATATCATATTAGAAACATGATGGGGTAAAGTGGTGTCATCATAAAACATAGTTAAAAATTTTTGCATAAATATATTAGTAAAGTGTTTAGATAATGGGTTTTCTTTGCTTTTCTTTCTTTTTCTTCTCTTTTTTCTTTCTTTTTTCCTTCCTTCCTTTCTCTTTCTTTCTTTCTTCTTTCTTTTTCTTTCTTCTTTCTTTCTTTCTTTTCCTTCCTTCCTTCCTTCCTTCCTTCCTTCCTTCCTTCCTTCCTTCCTTCCTTCCTT
>PVKC010049320.1:0-10732 GCA_004027635.1 Crocidura indochinensis | reverse complement strand
AGTGCTCAGGGGTTACTCCTGGCTCCATGCTCAGAAATTGTTCCTGGCAGGCACGGGGGACCATATGGGGCACTGGGATTCGAACCGATGACCATTTGCATGAAAGGCAAACGCCTTACCTCCATGCTATCTCCCGGGCCCCTCAGTGATGTCTTAAGTCTTAAGTCTTCAGGGCCAGAGAGGGCGCTAGAGGTAAGGCATCTGCCTTGCAAGCATTAGCCTAGGATGGAGAGCTGTTAGATTCCCCCAGCGTCCCATATGGTCCCCCCAAGTCAGGAGCAATTTCTGAACGCATAGCCAGGAGTGAACCCTGAGCGTCAACGGGTATGGCCCAAAAGCAAAAACAAAAACAAAAAGACAGTCTTCAGTGAAGGCCCCCAGTGGTACTTTTCAGTTCAGCTCTGGTTTCTAAGTAAGTTTTGCCTTTGCCTTTTTTTCCCCCCGAATCTTACCTTAAAAGAAATGTTATAACTGGGGCTGGAGAGATAGCTTGGAGGTAAGGTGTTTGCCTTGCATGCAGAAGGATGGTGATTTGAATCCTGGCATCCCATATGGTCCCCTGAGCCTGCCAGGAGCGATTTCTGAGCATAGAGCCAGGAGGAACCCCTGAGCGCCGCCGGGTCTGACCCAAAAACAAAAACAAAACAAAACAAAAAAGGAAATGTTATAACTTACATACTGACCCTTGCAATACAAGGCTTAGGGTTTTTAGAGGGAGACAATTTGAACCATATCTGGTATGCTCCAGGGATCATGCAGTACCAGGGCTCAAACCTGGGCCTCTCAAACACAAAGTATGTGCTCAGACCTTTGAGCTATCTCTCTGGTCCAATTAAGTGGCTTGTAGTATATTAATGGAATGATGCAATCACCATCAATAATTTCAGAACATTTTCATCATCCTGAAAAGAAACGCAGTCCCATTAGCTCCTCCCTATTCCTGCCTCCTCCTGCCTCTAGCAACCTACATTACTCACTGGCCTTTTCATAGAAACTGAATCATTAAACAAGGGTACTGGGACCAGATCGATAGTAACAGCAGGTCAGGCTTTCACACAGCCATGATCTCTAGTATCCAATATGGTCCCCCAAGTACTACCAGGAGTGATTCCTGAATGCAGAGCCAGAGAAACCTGAGTAATGATGAGTGTGGTCCCCTAATAAAAACAAAAGGGAACTCCTTTGTTTTCATTTCTGTGCCACACCTGCTGTCCTCAGGGGTTGACTCAGAAATCACTCCTGGCAGGCTCATAGGACCATATGGAATGCCAGGGATCCAACCAGCGTCTATTCCAGGTTGGCTGCGTACAAGGTAAATGCCTTACTGCTGTGCTCTCTCTCCAGACCCCGATTTTTTTTCACTTTATGACACTCTATAAAACCCATACATCCTTTTATAGATTCCACTGTATGAATATGTCTTATCTTATTCATTCAACAGCTGACAGGCTTTAAAGATATTTCCACTTTGGCTCTTTTTTTTTTTTTTTTTTTTTTTTTTTTTTGGTTTTTGGGTCACACCCGGCAGTGCTCAGGGGTTACTCCTGACTCCATGCTCAGAAATTGCTCCTGGCAGGCACGGGGGACCATATGGGGCACCGGGATTCGAACTGATGACCTTTTGCATGAAAGGCAAACACCTTACCTCCATGCTATCTCCCGGGCCCCTCCACTTTGGCTCTTATTGCTATAATAAAACTCATGTGTAAATTTCCACAGGCACATGTATTTCCTTCTCTTGGGTGAAGCCACTTGATCACAAAGAAAACCTTTTTGTAGAACTGTTATTTTTCAACATAGCTTCACTATTTTACAATCCAATTTCCAAGTTGGTGGCTTTTTATTACACGTGTGTGGGGGTGGGGTAAATACACTTAAACAGTGGCAATATTTAAAATAATAATTCAGTTGAAAATAACTAGTGGTTTGACCATTGTGAAGTGGTTGTACTCTGAGGCTGTTTGGAGTGATATAGATTTCTTATATGTTGTGTTCAAAGCAGAAGGCATGGAATTTAAAATGCTTTTATCATACACGTAATATGTATTTGAAGTAAAAGTACTGAATATACTCAATAGTAACTATAATTATTAAACGGATAGAGTTCATGAATAGAGCAGCTTATGATTGAGGACATTTGGTAAAATTGCTAGTCCTGGATGTGACTAACTGGCAGCTAAGGCTGACATTTGCAAAGAAGGCCTAAAGGAGTGTTTCTACTCCCCAATTCTGAGATTGAGGTGACAAGGACCCCAGAGCCGCTTGACCCCTTTATTCTCTTTCCCTTGGTTACATCATCATCTCCCTGACCTTGTGCTTGGGGGGAAACTGCAACATAAATATTCTCAAGTAAAGGCGTGAGACAGACCCATATTTTCTTCCATTTGTGTGTACACCTGCTCAACCTTGGACATACTTCCCTTCCTACGCACCCACACTCCACCTCCCCAGTCCACGCTTCTATCCCATTTAATGCTAATAATAATACTCATTTGTTTCTATCTCAGTGCTAGTAAATATACTATAATGTCTACGTCTCCAGTATGGTGAGCCCATTGTGACTGAATCAGCTTTTTTTCCTACATATCCGATCCTCAATAATGCCTAATGAAAAGAGTAGATCCCAAGAATTCATTACTTTTGTTGTTGTTTTTTTAAGGCCACATCCAGCCGTGCTGAAGGCTTACTGTTAGCTCTCTACACTCAAGAACTACTGCTGGTTCTAAAGTCAGTGCCCATGTCAAACTTCTTTCACCATCAAACACTTATAGCCTAATAGATGTAACTGGTAGGATAAATTCATGTAGGCGTTTACAACACCAACTCTGCCTACCCAAGTTTATGGCAGGAGGGTAACTCCTTAGTTTCCAGTCAAGTGGTTCTGTGAGCCATCTCCATTATTTCTCCTGCTTCCTCCAATATGGTCTCAAGACCTAGCTTGGCCTGGCAGCTTTATCTGAAGGAGAGAAAGCCATAAGCACATGCGTAAGAAGAAATCCAATATAGAAAGGAGAAAACTAAGGCAAACTCAGGAAGGCAATTCTGTGGAATGGGCTTGGAAACAAAGAAAGTCTGTTGTGGTAGACATGGCAGCACTTCCTAGGAGCTCAGGGTTATCCAAGACTGTCTGCTATTCTCCATCAATTCCATCTCCAGCCTGTCTCACTGATTCCTCTTCTCCACCTATCTGTACCAAATCTCGTGTCTTATTTGGTAGAACTTGTGGAATAACATACCAGTCCTGGCTGTCAGCCCTTCACCTCAGCCAGTCAAAAGCCATAGTACTGTGGGTAGGATGCTTGCCTTGCAGGCAGCCAAGCTGGATTCAGTCCCCAGCACCCCATTTGGTCCTTGACCACTGCCAGAAGTGATTCCTCAGAGCAAGGGCAGAAAGAACCCCTAAGCACTGCCAAATGTGGTACAATAATAAAATCCTGAGAAAGTCAGACTTTTTACATTCCCTTCATCTGGCAATCAAACCCAGGCAGCTTCAAAGTTCACTAAAACAAAGTTCTGAATTCTTGACTAACTAATCATACCAAAGATTAAGTGAAGTGGAATGACTAATGGTTTATCCAGTAGAAAATAAAGGTGAGGCTTAACAAACTGCAGACTCTGTCATCTCCTTTAGTTCCTTGCTTGCCAGACAGGGCAAGAAAACAAAAAGGAAATCCTATAGACATTTAAAGGTTTTTGTTTTTGATTTTTGCTTTTGGACCACACACAATGTACTCAGAGATCACTCCTAATAATGTTGGGAAATTTTTTTTTTCAGGCTAAACCCGGAGGCACTCACCTGGCTTTGCACTTCAGAAATCACTCCTTGCAGGCTCAGGGGACCATATGGGATGCCAGAAATTGAACCTAAGTCTGTCCTTGTATTGTCTGCATGCAAGGCAAACAACCTACTGCTGTGCTATCATTCCAGCCCGTGTTGGAAGTTATGGACTTCCAACTTATGGAGTGCCATGAATCAAATGAGGTCATCCACATGCACTCTACCTGCTGTACTATCTTTCCAATCCCCAGAAATCTAAGGTTTTCATTTAAACCTTAAAAATAATGGTAATTACTGCAAAAACAGAAGGCTGGAAATGTAGTTTCCAGCTGATTCCAAGAAAACAACCTAACTCCATATGACATTCTCTCAACACAAATGCTATTGGGAATTAACTGATGTAATTTTCTTATGTGTGTGTGTGGGGGGGGGGGGGGAATTACGCCCAGCTGCGCTCAGGGGTTACTCCTGGCTCTATGCTCAGAAATTGCTCCTGGCAAGCTCAGGGGGTCATATGGTATACCGGGATTTGAACCACCATCCTTCTGCATGCAAGGCAAATGCCCTACCTCCATGCTATCTCTCCCCCCTCCCCAACTGATGTAATTTTCATTACCTTCCTGCCCAACCTTATTCATAACAATTAAAGAACACCATTTAATACTTAGTTTTGGACTAATGCTTAGTCCCAGTTTTCTCAAGTCCATCTGTTTCCCATAGACCCCACCCCATTCCAATCAACATCTCATGTCAGGACAACACCTCCACCAACTTCCCCAATTCCAGCCTGGTCCTTCTCAGTCTAATTTTCCATATTGCAGCTGGAGTGATTCTGGAAACGGCACTGTGTTTTTCCGATCATTATGTGAGACAATTCAAAGAAACTATTTTGCAAATGAAAAACCTATGGACAGGGGCTGAAATGACAGCACAGCAGGCAGATTCTTAGCCTTGGACGAGGTCGACCCAGGTTCAATCTCCAGCATCCCATTTGATCCCGAGACTTCCAGGAATGATTTTTTCTTAAAATGTAGATTTTTAATATATTTAAAACCACACTTAAATCACTCTATTAAAAAATACAGAACACGGTGAATTTATTCATGATCCTGGGGCTCTTATGAAGTCAAACTCTTTAATGGATGTGAGGTGTCAATGGGAACACACATGATCTTTTGTACATAGAGAACAGGAATGATTTTTTGAGCTCTGAGTCAGGAGTAACCCTAAGCACTGCCAGATGTGGCCCAAAAATAAAAAATAAAAATAAAGACAAACAAGCTCTGAAATCCTATACTCAAGGCGATAGAACTTTGATCGGAATTTAAATGCACATATGTGCATCACTTCAATATGCCATGCTTTTCTCAGACAGAAAGCTCATCTTTCTGTCTGAAAGAAAGATCGGGACGGAGAGAGAATGGAGGTAAGGCGCTTACCTTGCATGCAAAAGGACGGTGGTTCGAATCCCGGCATCCCCTGAGCCTGCCAGGAGCAATTTCTGAGCATAGAGCCAGGAGTAACCCCTGAGCACTGCCGGGTGTGACCCACAAAACAAAAAACAAGCAAACAAACAAACAAAACCCCTCATCCTGGTGTATTCATGTGAACGAAGACACAAGCAGTAATTTGCACTGAACTAAATAAAGCCTGTTCTTGGGGCCATAAAACACTAACCGGAGACAAGAGGGGTAGGATTTGGCAGAGCTGCTGTACTAAGGTAACTCACGTGTAGATTTGTGTCTCCAGATCCACCTTCTCTAGCCCACTAGCGGGCAGGGTCGGCACTCCAGATCCAGGACTATGTGGTCCACGTGGGGTGCATAGGATTTCACTGGCTGGATGTGTAGGATTCTAGTCCTCCACGGTTTCCCGTGCAGCTGCTGGAGCAATCCAGCTATGCGAGTTTCTGCAAGCTGTGCCCACCTCTGCCACTCTGGCTTGGTAGCTGCCAACAACATTTTCCTCCTTGAATCCCTGCTGTCTCCATTTTCCCACTGGTTGGTGGTCATTTCCTGAGAAGAAAGCCAAGGCTCCACCTTTTCCGTTTCATCATTTCCAGGAAGCCGGGGAGTTTTCCCTGGGAAAGATTCCACATTTTGGTGGATGTGCAAAACGCCCCCAGTGTCCCGTCTCAACACTCGGCAGGCAACGGGCCAGCCTTCCTCAGAGCTGGGAATCAGCCCCAGGATCACCCTGTCTGCGACGTTTGACAACTCCAACTGCCTGTTATCCCCAAAGTGAATCTGGCACCGATCGGCAACACCGTTGAGCTCTAGATTCCTTCTCAGCGCGGCCTCGGCGTGGGGGTTCCACTCACAGGCGTGCACGAAGGCGGCACCAGCATGCACCAGGCAGGGCAAGGTGAAATAACCGATGCCGGCATAGAGATCCACCAGCACTTGGCCCGCACAGGCGAGCGACGCCATTCGCAGCTTCTCCGTGATGTTCCCGAACGAGAACATGCACCGGGTCACGTCGAACGTGTATCGGATGCCGTTGTCCACGTGTCGCACCCAGCCGTGATCGCCCCGCAGTAGTGTCACTGTCGGGGTCCGAACGCCGTCGGGGGCCACCCGTCCTCGTTTGGCCACGCGTTGCACGCCGAGGGCCGCGGCCACGGTGTCCCAGAGCTCTGGCTCCAGATCTTTCCACTCGTGGGCTTGGAAACAGTCTCCGCTGAGCAACAAGAGGTCGCCGTGCCTCTGCCAAGAGTGGGGCAGGTCGGCCTGCAGCTCTGCAGACCAGGCCAGGCCTCGGCCTTGCAGCCATAGCCGCAACTCTAGGCACAGCTTCTGGCCCGGGGTGCGAGCCTGGGCCTTTCTGGAAGGCAGAGGCCCCCGAATTCGGGTGAGCACGCAGGTGCTGCCCGGAGCAACACATTCCCTCAGCTCCTGCAGGTGCAGCTCCCGCAGGCTTCCCAGCACAGGCAAGGCCACAGCGCCGCCGGGCAGCTTTTGCACACGGTGCAGCGTGTCCAGGAGTTCCTTCCGCTTCAGATAGGCCCGGTACTTCTCAGCATGGCGCCGCTCCGTTGCAATGGCAGCAACAGCTTCGGTTTTCTCGTCCTCTGGGTCCATGCTGCAGGTTCCTCGTTCTCCTCCCGGAGAAGCTCAAAGCCTGGCTGATCCCACAGGCACTTCCGCCCCCACGCCGCGCCCAGATATGACGTCAAAGGTCGCGCCGGAAGCGAAGCAGGAGACAGGCGTTGGCTGGCGAATGGCACCGCCTCGAGCCCCGTGGAAGCCGCGGCGGCCATCTTTACTGTGGTCTCGCCCTTCCCCAAAGGCCCGCTCGCTCCCTAGCGCCGCCCCCACGAACTCTTAGGGAGGTGAAGCTGGAACTATGGATTTGCTGGAGGTGGGAAGAGGGAGGGAGATTTGGGACGTCGATGATGGAAATGTTGCACCGAGGAAGGGGTCGTTCTCTACATGACTGAAACCCAACTACAATCATGTTTGTAATCAAGGTGTTTAAATAAAGATATTAATTAAAAAAAGAAAATTGACCCCAAAAGCACCCCAAATTTATAAATATAAGTCTATTCTACTTGTGGCTGGCTGGAAAGAAACCAGAAACTCTGCATAAAATAATTAGAGCTCAAAATCATTACTCACATATATTCTTTAATAAATTACATGGGGAATTGGAAAGTAAAAAGAAAAAAAAAGCTTTCCATAGACTCCTATAGGGTTGTTGTTGTTGTTGTTGTTGTTTTTTTCCCACTAATCCTGTGTTTGGTAAGAGTGAAAATCAAATAGCGTTTTCTCAATGCCACTGCCTTGCAAAAAATTAGTTATTGCCATCTCACTGTGCAGCCATGTAAAAAACAAAACAAGTATTTGGAAGTCAGAAGAATATGAATTTGGGCAAATGCTTTCACCAGTTAGGACAGTATTGGATGACTGGTCTTACCCTAATCAATATTCATACTTTATTCACCCTAGTGTGTGATCGGATGATGGGATTATTGGATTATTCCCTACTTGGTATTCCTATCCCACCTAGGGTGTGTGGCCTGGTTCAGGGTCTGAGGAAGGCAGGTGCTCATTCTTAGGTCTTACTCTTCTACGCTGCATTTCTTCTTAGGAGCAGAAAGCTGTGTGGTTGGATTCCTTGTTTGAGTGCGGGATTTCATAAACCCATTCTTATACCTTTTCACTCTGTAGATTACCTTCGTCAATGTTTGCTTCCAGATCTGCGTCTCACTAGATCCTCGTTTTAGAGCACGGAGGACCATATGGGATGCAGGATTCGAATCACCATCTTCTGCATGCAAGGCAAATGCCTTACCTCCATGCTATCTCTCTGGCCCCTCTCTCTTGTTTTTTTGACACTGTGGTTTGCACTACTGTTAACGAAGAGTTGTCATGCGTGTCATTTTCATAGTATACTCTACTATAACTGTTCTCTTTGCGCTTTGTGGCAAGCTTTCTACCATAAACTGGATCTCCTAAACTTCATCTATAGTCTCTGGATATTATCCCCACTGTTTCTTTTTGTTTTTGTTTTTGTTTTGTTTTGTTTTGGGGCCACATTCAGCTGTGCTCAGGAGTTATTCGCAGAAATCGTTCCTGGCAGGCTCGGGAGACCATATGGGATGCAGGGAATTAAACCCAATTCCGTGCTGGGTCGGCCAGATGCAAGGCAAAACACCCTACCTCTGTGTTATCATTCCAGACCCCCACTGTCTCTTATTTTCCTTATATCCCATATATGTGTGAAATTATTCTGTTTATTCCTCTCTTTATGGCTCATTTCATTCGGCATAATATTCTCTATGTCCATCCACGTATAAGCAAATTTTATGACTTCATTTTTCCTAACAGCTACATAGTATTCCATTGTATAGCTGTACTGCTGTTTCTTTAGCCATTTATCAGTTGTTGCACCTCGTTTGCTTCCAGATTCTGACTATAATAAATAATGCTCTGATGAACATAGGAGTGCATAGGGAATTTTTGTTTTGTATTTTTGTGTTCCTAGGGTATATCCTTCGTAGTGGTATTGCTGGATCATCAGGAAGCTTAATTTCCAGCTTTTTAAGTAATATCCATATTGTTTTCCAGAAAGGCTGAACTAAATGGCATTCCCATCAACAGTAAATAAGGGGTCCTTTCCCCACATCCATATACTATTTGTTCTTTTCTTTTCTTTTTGGTTTATGGGTCTCACTGGTGACTCTCAGGGGTTACTCTTGGCTCTGTGCTCAGCAATCGCTCCTAATTTGGGGGACCATTTGGGACACTGATGGATCAAACTGTGGTCTGTCCTAGGTCAGCACGACAAATGCCCTACCACTTGCACCACTGCTCCAGTCCCACACTATTTGTTCTTGTTCTTTGTGATGTGTGATGTTTGAAATGATACCTCATTGTTGTTTTGATTTGCATCTCCCTGATGATTAATGATATGGAACATTTTTTATGTGCCTTTTGGCCATCTGTATTTCTTCTCCCCATTTTTTGATGGGGTTAGTTTTTTTGTAAAGTTCTGCCAGTACCTTTTACATGGGTATTAGTTGAATAGTTTCTCTCATTCCATGAGTAGCCTTTGTATCCTAGTCACTGTTTCCTTTGAAATGCAGAGCTTCTCAGTTTAATGTAGCTCTTTGTTTATCTCTACTTCCACTTGCTTGGACAGTGGTGTTCCCTCTTTTTATTTTTAATAAATTGGTAAGATCTTATTTTATTTTAGTTATTTTTTATTTAAAGAAAATACATCACATAGTTCACATAATACATTTGTTTCAAGATGATGAAAAATAAATTTATTAAAAATAGAAAAAATAGGGCCCAGAGAGATAGCACAGTGGAGTTTGCCTTGCAAACAGCTGTTCCAGGACCAAAGGCGGTTGGTTCGAATCCCGGTGTCCCATATGGTCCCCCGTGCCTGCCAGGAGCTATTCTGAGCAGACAGCCAGGAGTGACCCCTGAGCACCGCTGGGTGTGACCCAGAAACAAAAACAAAAAAATTAGAAAAAAATTAAAAATAAAATGAAGAGAAGAAAAAAAGTTCAGTAGCAAGTATATTTGTAAAAATCATTGTATCTCCAATAAATTCATTAATACATAGCAGGTTTAGTAAGTTTTTTTAAGATAAGACATAAGAAAATGCAACAAAAAAAGTGTGTGTTTATGGCAGTTGCTTGCATAGGCAGCAAAATATGGGAAAATAGAAAGGAAAAACCTTTGACCTACAAACAGGGAGAACTTACCCATGAAGTATCCTGGCATAAGACCAACTTCAGGCTCCAGGCATACTAGCTGTCCAACCCCAAAGTCTTTCTTTGTGGTCCTAGTAAAAGCTCTTCACAATTACGGTTGTTGCTGTCAGGTTTCTGTAGGTAGAGATCCTGGTTTCTGTACAGATCCTATGTCAAAATCAGGGTGACATGGATCATCTTCTTGTTTCATCTCACCACTAGGTGGCAATGCAGAGAACCATGCCCTGAAAGCAGGTTGTTGATGTTACCAAGTTGTCATGGTGTGATATGAACCCTCTCTGGAATAAGTCAATGCCAGGACAGCAGTAGAACCTTCCCTGGCAGAATTTTGATTTTTGTTTTTTGCTTGTTTTGTTTTGTTTTTGTTTCTGGCTCTCACCCAACAGCAGCAGCAGCGTTCAGGATTACTCCTGGCTCTATGCTCAGAAATCGCTCCTGGCAGGGGGACCATAATGGGATGCCGGGATTTGAACTACCATCCTTCTACATGATTCCATGCTATCTCTCTGGCCCCAAGAAGTTTGATTTTTGGTGATAGTGTAGAAAACCGTGATTGTTTCTATAGATGAGATCCAAGTTTCAGGGGTGAATGGTCAATTTCTGATCTTCTGAAGCCTAAGCCAAGTCAACACTATGACAAGTGTTCAGGGTGGAAGGCCCCACTGTAGCATAAAATTTATGTGTTCCTATTTCTATTAGATAAGAACTTGTTTGCACATGTTAGATTT
>PVKC010049319.1:0-10757 GCA_004027635.1 Crocidura indochinensis | reverse complement strand
AGCCACACACCTCTGTTTCTGCCCTTTCTGGGTGTTTCGACTTGCCTACAAGGTAGTGGAGTCCTTCGTGGATGAGGCCTCTCAAAGGATCAAGTCTTGGTCCTAGGCACACAGCAGAGAAGAGCATCCAGATAGAAATGTTGGGCTTCAATTGTCCAGCACAGTCCTTAGTGTGATTTTTTTCTTTTTTTTGTGATGTTGTTCTCTACTTAGAAAGAGCGCACGGCCATGTAGCGAAGCGGAGTGGCCGCGCCTTTTTTTTTTTTTTTTGAGCCAATATGGCCCACTCCCACGAGGGCTGGAGGACAGGAGACGAAAGATAAACACACAAAAAAAGACAAATCACAGTTCTTTGCAGTGGGCCCTACTAGGCAGGCGTGGATTCGCAAAGATTCCCAGCCTGATGTCACAAACAGGGGACCTTGCTTTTGCACAGTACTTGAATCTTTCTCCTGATAATTTTTAATGGTTTGGTTTATGTACCTTTTGTGAATAAACTGAAGGTTTGTAGATATCCAGGTACAGACATGACAAATACTTTTCAGTTACATATATATATATATATATATATATATATAGTATATGTAAACTTTCATAGTTTGTTCAAATGTGATCACCAAAATTCTTATTAATACCAGACCAAAGAATCTCCCATTGTAGGAGATTTTCCACATTGCTGTCTCAGCAGGCAATCATAAAATGTTCAAATAGGAGATTGCCATAGTGATGGGTACATGTTTTGATCTTGTGTTTGATGTATTTTGTTTGACAATTTTTATTCTCTTGGAAATTATACTACTGCCTCTATCAAGATTATGGAGGAGGCCCAGTTATTTATTGTACATTACCTATTCTTTCTGTGTTAACTGTTCATTACCATTTGGTATTACAAATTTTGGAGGGTTATATGCTCTTTTTTTCTTTAAGTACATTTAATTCTACTGTTATTATATATATATTTATTACTTCCTCATAGATACTGGCTTGTGTTTCAAATTAAGACCTTCTATACAGTTGGCAAGATATCAGATTCTTTTCCATGACTTGCTACTGTTTTCAGCTCATTCAATTTTATTTGGAATCTTTTTTTTTTTATGGGTCACACCCGGCAGTGCTCAGGGATTACTCCTGGCTCCATGCTCAGAAATTGCTCCTGACAGACACGGGGGACCATATGGGGCACTGGGATTCGAACCGATTGACCTTTTTGCATGAAAGGCAAATGCCTTACCTCCATGCTATCTCCCGGGCCCCTATTTGGAATCTTATATCCTCTAGAATGCTCTATTTTAGTAAGTTGAATTTATTGATTTTACAGGTAGTCCTGCTTATTTTCTGCTAAAATTCCTTTGAGTTCTGATAAAACTCAAGAATTGTGTGTTTCTGGATTTATCTGTGTCTCTCTGTCCTATCAGTGATTACAATTGAATTGTTTAGATTTCTTTTTTATTTCCAGTATTTTGGAGCTTCACAGTAGAGGTTTGAATTCCTAGTCATTTGATATCAACAACTATTGAAATTTTATGCTAGGCAGTTACTAACCATATATCTGCCATTCTGGGTATTTTCCTTACTATACAGTATTATTTGAGTATGGCGATCTAATTGTCGACTATTCTGTTAAGTTAACTAAGATAAAAAGATATATCTGAGAAATAACACTGCCATATCTACCAACCAATAACATACAAGATGGCTGCAGGAATGTTTTCATGCATTAGCATATCAACAGATTTGTGTTTAAAGGACAGATCCCATGAGATGCCAATCCCTAGATTAGGGTCAAGATAAGATATAGCATGACTAAAAATGACTCTCACCTGTCTCTACAGTTTGGCTGCATTGGGTTTCAGGATATGATTGATAGGCACACCTATATTCTAAATTATCCTTCTAGATGTAGAGGAGAGGACATTGGACAGAAACTATATTTCCAAAGGGGAGGTATATGAAAATAAAGGAGAGCAGGTGTGTGACTTACAGAGTTTCAAGTTACAGGTCTGGCTTTTATTTCAAGATTCCTATTTTATAACATTTGTGGAGCACATTATTCTATAATCTCTATCCTAAATAGTTTTCTACAGAGGTCATTGTCTAAAGCACTGAAATTTGGACTTCAGCATTTTGATTTTAGGACATATATAGCAACCTATCAGATGATTTAAACACCTTGATATTTGAAAGGAGAAGAAATCAATTTAGGAAAATGTCAGTGAGTTCGAATTTGAATCAGAGAATAAGTTTATTCATTTTTCCTGACCCAACACAAGAATTACTTTGACCAATTAACACAGGTTCTTTTCTATATTAACCGTTGATCATATTTATAGTTCACTGTTATATATATATTTCTTGCTTTTAACTACATCAGTACCCTTTATATGTTTTAAATCTTAAAATAAAAGCACTCATAATTGTAACTTCTTGTTTATAAGGCCACAATTAGAAAGTACTTTGTTCTAGCAGTCAGCTTAATAAACATGTTCTGAATGTTGACCAGTATTAATAATCATTATTTTCTTTAATCCTACACTAGACAAAATATTGATATTACTCTGCATATTTTAGTGTTTATTATAGTTCACATGTAAATATAAAATACAGAAGTTTCAAATATACTAGAACCAAAGTTTACCAGACATGTATAAATCTATTAATATTTCACATATTAATCATTAATTATATAAAATTTGTATGATTATGAACAATATTGCTAAATTAATTTAAGTATTTGCAATTAGTGAACAATTATGGACTGGGTATGTTATTTAATCATATGTTAGTAGATATTTATATTCTTTGAATTATCACTATTAGATAACTGGATTTCTTTGAAAGTCAAAGAAGTATTATGCAATTAATAAATTATAAAGTTTTAATATCTACTAAAACAATCAAAACATAGTAAAGAGTGTGATTCATATTTTAGAAACTAATTTTCAAAAGGTGGTACAAATTGCTAGGCACTGTATTATCAATAAGGAAATATAATTTAAGGGAGAGAAAATACTTTATACATTGAAAGCTGCTTAAAAAAAAGATTTGAATGGCTTCCATAAAAGTTAGCAATCATTATTAAAGGAAAAAAATGAAGGCAGAAAAAATGAGTAAAAATAAATTCATGACTTGGAGAAAGTAATGGTGTTAAAAGGACAATCCTACCCATATAGAAATGATTTGTTGTAATTTCTAGAAAAGTGATGATATGCTTATTAGTCATCAATATATATTCATCATAAATGTGTTTTCATCTTCAGAATTTTGATTAGTTTTGTTATTAGTTTTTGTTACTATGCTCTTTATTTCTATATTTTAGATATCACCTCCTTATCTTAGGTTTAGATAAATATTCTTGACTTTGAATGCTGTCTTAATTTTAGAAAAGGAAAATATACTCCAAAAATAATGTATTTCTACAGAACTACCATCTTCTACTTAGCAAGCAACAGATTGTAATTCTATAGAATATAGTAATTCTAATAATTACTATATTTATGATTTATAATTATAATAATTATACTATAGTATAGTAATTCTTTTTTTTTTTTTGGTTTTTGGGCCACACCCAGTGACGCTCAGGGGTTACTCCTGCCTATGCGCTCAGAGGTCACTCCTGACTTGGGGGACCATATGGGAACCGGGGGATCGAACCGTGGTCCGTCCTAGGCAAGCGCAGGCACCTTCCCTCCAGCGCCACCACCCGGCCCCCATAGTATAGTAATTCTATAGAAGTACAATCTGTTACTTGCTAAATGATTAAATATTATGAAACCAATGCTAATTCATTCAGTCTATCTTCATATGTGAACTCTGGCATTCATACATTCTGTTGTGCCAGGAGACAAGATATAGCTAAAAATTAAATTTGAGACTTTTTATTTATAATCATAAATTTAGGTATTCTTTCTAGAATCGTGATTGAACATTTCTTCTATAGAAAATGCTGAAATAATCTCCTCTATGGATCATTGCTTTATCGCTAGAGCAATGAAAATTAGTAGAAAAATGATTACACGCATTTGCAGAAGAAAATAAAAATTTGTGGGTAAAACTTCAAACAGAGTTGAGTTTTGAGCCTTAGGAAAATAACTTGCAGGTGGTGGGCCACTGTCAATACTTCCTCCCACACCCATTTCATAGCAATATGGTGGCCCCCAAGCAGGATTGCAGTGGCAGTGATGTCGATTGTTGCAGATTCCATGCATATTGCATTTCATAGGATCACAATGTGTTGTGAAATATGAGATATGGACACAGTGTCGTTCAACACAAACATGATTTTCTCCACATTCAGTACCTTCTTCTACTTCACCAACATCAGGTGTGTAAGACCCATAATGGTAGTCAACACCCCAGCACTGGAGACCATTAATATTAGTTGAAATAAAGGTAATGTGATTCTGCAGAAAAGGAATTGTCTCTATATTCTCACACTGAATCCTTCCACACAGAGAATCCTTTAAAGGGCATGGCTTATAAAAAGTAGTATTAAAACCACAATTACCAAAGCGGTCACCTCGATTATTGACATCTAAGTAGCAAGTAAGACTTGCACTCTTAGCTTGGTTTCCAAAAATGCCTCTGCACTGTTCTTCGCGGTTGTTGCATCTCTTTCCATAACAAAATCCACCGCCTTTGCAAGAGATCCCACCCTGCACATAAACATCCTCAGGGCACTCATGGGAGGTCCCATTGCACCACTCTGGAAGATCACATTCATTTTCCTCTTCTCTACACAATGTTCCTGCTGGCAAAAAATTGCATTTTCTGCAACAAAGTCCAAAAGCACAAACAGCCCCCCGTGCCAGTTTGCAATTTGTCTCACAACATGTATCATTTGCACAAGAATTAATGGTGCCACAGTCACAATCTTCTCCTTCTTCAACCTTACCATTCCCACAGGTTTTCAGTACAGCAATTTCCTCTCTAGGTGGTGGACTTAACAGACAATATAGATTTGCCTTATAATAATCACTGTAGCTGCAGTTACTGAAGATAATTGAAAATATGTTTCCATCATTCATAATACACCAATCGCCTAGTAGCCCACATGCACAGGTCTTATTATCGATATTAATACCAAGAGTATAAGCAATTGTTCTTGTTAACATAAAGGCAGAATAATCGTTGGTATTGTCTTTTTTAACGAGAACTATAGCTGAACTCCAGAATTCTTTACATGCAGTCTCTGGATAAGCAAAGCTTTCATATATCTGGTTCTCTGCACGGTAAAGTAATACTGCTACATTATTTAAAATGTGTAGGTTCAAAGTTCGTTTCTTCCAGTGTTCAAATGAATACAAAATTTCCTCTTGGTTTGAGTTATATAATATATGAAGTTTATCAGTCCAGATTTCAAGGCCCATTAAAATTATTGTTAAATCAAATTGCATATAATTTTTACTTACTCTGCTCAATATAGACATTACTGAAGAAATTGTCAAAGTGACATTAGATTTATAGTCACGATACAATAAATGACCAACTACTAGTGCTAATTTAAAATATCGTTTGTGGATCCACCAGCCCAAAGTTTGACTCTGCTCAGAAGTGATTAATTGGTCATTACTTTTAATTGTGAATTGCCATTGAGATTCTTTATCTCTTAATCCAAATCTCCTAGCTGGGAACTCTTGCTTATCACTGACCAGTTTATATACCAGATGTTCAAATGTGCTTGAATTTAACTTTGGCTCTATTTTATAAACAGTGTTGTTTTTCTGTAAAATTCCTTGAAATCCCCCAAAACAGGTATCGAGGGAAACATGGGAGAGTGGGTCCCCTTCCACGTAGCCATAATAATAGCAGTTGTTCAGGATGAAGGGATGTTCCTGATGGAGAGTACCCTGATCTGTGTAGGTGAACACTGGCATATTTCTGGCCAACAAATACTTAATAACTTTTATGTGGACAACTTCTCTAAGGCCGTCAAACTTCATGCTGTAAGAGACCCACTCTGAAGACTTTATGCTACTGTCAGATTCTGTTATCTTCAAGGGTATCATTACTTCTGGTCTACCTTTCTCTTGAGATTGTAAAACTCGTGAACATCCACTGTGAAAAATTAGCACCTCTAGCCAGAGCTGCAGCAGCTGCATGATCACTCTTAATAGTTTCTCACCTATGACAATTATGCAGCCTTCATGTAGATCTATTGGTAATGTCAGTGGAGGAGAGGGCTGAAAGAATCATTGTTGCAACTTGTCTCCTCAGTTTACTCTAAGCAGTGCTGATTAAATATGTGTCTTCTTACAATGTCACTTCATCAATGCAAGGTACTGAAAAAATTTAAGGCAAATAAACAATAAATGATTTTTAAAAAAATAACAAGAAAACAGAAAGTCAAGGCTAAAATTACGTAACACTTTATATGCTATATGCATTTAGATCAAAACATAAGGCACTATTCTGAATTTCATCTACTTTGAAATAATGGTGAGGCAGTGTGATTCATAATGTGCTTTAATGGACCCCTAAGCATAGCCTCAGCAAATCTGTCTAAAACAGTGTTCTTTCAATTCACACACGGTTCAGCATGTGTTGCTCTTTAATGTGCCTACCACACCACTAAAATAACACTCTAGGTAACATAAAACACAATGCATTAATTTAGAATATATGTCTGGAGGCTTGATTCACTTTATCTATATATATTTCAAATTTATTTTGTCTTCTGGGAAACAAATTCTCCAGGGATTTTTTTGCAGTTCTGTCCTCAGGCATGACTCTTTGCGGTACTCAGGGACATTATATAGTGCACAGAACAGAACATCCACCAGCACCATCAAGTCTAGAACCCAACCTGCTATACTATCTATCCCTTCTCTTTACATTTTTTGTTACTTTCAGGGATCACACAAGCTTAGTTGAGAGCTTTCTCCTATGTCTGCTAGCCATATGACCATTATTTATCTGTGTTTGGTTCAGGATCCAGATGTCATGCCAGGGATGGAACACTATGTTCTCATGCAAGTACAATATTGTGTGAATGATTCCTTTGTTTCCTGTTTTTTTTTTAGTGATTACTTAACTTTTTCTGTCTCTCTCTCTTTTTTTTTAGGAACTTCCTCAATCTTGAAACTTGCCTTTTACTAAAATTGCAACAATTTCCTCTACACACTTCTTGAAATAGGGCTTCTTATTTCTGCTTAATTTTAATTTATTAAAATTTATTATTTCTATTTAATACATAGCATGTATTATATATGTTATATATCATTAATAATATATTTTACTATTGTATATTATTGAATGTATTTATGTCTATTAAAATCAAATTTTATTAAAGTTTCATTTTTGCTTAATTGTAAAATTTATTAGGTAAAGCCCACAAACTATATTTACCATGTTATAATTTACACATAATGTCCAGATTAAATTTTGGCTTTCTTTTAACTTATCTCTATTATTCAATTATTTCCAGAACACTAAACGTGTCATAGCACTAATCTGCTCTTTTCATAACTTTATTAGTATTATGCAATAACCAAAAACCTGAAGATTTAAAAAAATATGGACATGTTTTATTAATAACTATCTTTCCTCCAAATATTTCAATTTTATCTTTTTAATATATAATGTTAATTGAATCACAATGAGTAACAAAGATACAGAATAGTTAATGATTGTTATATGTTTTTTCTTTAAGCACCATGAGTACAAAATTGGACATGGCTGTGCATACACAGGCATATAATAGTTCATGATTGAGCTTTTTTTCTTAAATTAAATACCACATTACAAAATTGTTCATTGTTCAGTTTTAAACAATGTATCAATGTATAATATACTTCTCCAGTGCATGTTTCCCATCACCAGTGAACCTAATATATTTCCTCCCTCCTCATGCTTACTACTGAGAAGATATTTCCCTGCCCACCCCACATCTTTTTCTGTCTTACTCTCCACACTGTGGTTTGCAATGTTGTTTTGAAGGGGTACAATGCATATCATTTGTCTCCTTTCAGCACCTTTTTCTTTTCCCATTTTAATTATTCTTGTCATAGTGGTCCTTGTCTACCCAACTGCATTCCCTCCACTCTTGGTAGCAAGTTTCCCTCATCTCTATTATCTCTGGATATTAATACCATACGATATTTCTTTATATTCTACAAATGTGTGTGATCATTATGTGTTTATCCTTCTTCTCCAGACTCACTTTGCTCAGCATAATATTGTCCATATTCAACCTTGCACAGCGAAGTAATTCTTTACATTAGGAAATTCTAGTAGTGAAACTGGAGAGATGTCTAGCACTTGCCTTGCACTGGTAAACCTCATTGGATTTTCATCAGTAAATATCATTTACAGAACAGTTCAGTTGTTTTGTTAAGTCTTTGGTCTCATTTGAGATGAATTTCATGCTAGGTAGGAAATATGAAATAAGTATTGTTTAATATTCTTGGTATTTAATACTATTTGTTGACAGTGTGTTTTTATATCATTCATGTTCTTATTTACTATCAAAATTATGTTATAATATATGATTGAATTTGAACATATATATTCTATTCTGACAGCATTGGGTCAGAGTTTGCATTATTTGTAATATCACACATATTTAATCAATATTTTTGGTATATAACACCAAGTTAGTAAGATGCCTCCCTATTTTATTTTTCTATATAGTTTTGGATATTGGTGTATTTTTTGATTCTACACACTTTATAACTAATTACTCGATGTTCTTGGAAAATGCTTTCTTAATTGTGATAAATATTGCACTGAATCTCTGTAGTATTTAAGTAAGGTGTTCATTTTGACATATTGATTCTCTTAATCCATGCACAAAGAATATTTCCTATATTCAGAGTTTTTATTTTGGTTTTGGGGCTACACCTGGTGATGCTCCTTGCTATGTGCTCAGAAATAACTCCTGACTTATGGAACCTTATTGGAAATTGAGAAGCTGTCCTGGGTCAGCTGCGTGCAAGGCAAGCACCCCACTGCTCTGCTATTCTCCAGAGCCACCTGTGCTCAAAGATTATTATCCAAATTTTTCATTATTGAAGTAAAATTTAAATTATGAAGATGAAAATTAGAGGTGGTGATAAAAGAATAACTTGCTCTCTAGGTAGAATAAACTTCTCCAAAAGCAAAGAGCTTTGCGGTATGCATTCCATATGAAAGTAGCTAAGAGTACATTGCAGAGAGAAAATGAGGGCATAATGTGCATTGGCCATCACTACAATAGTGCATGTTTTTCTAATAGGTTCCTTAAATATTTTGATATTTTCATGTAGATATTTCTCTGTATTAGCAAACTGATGTCTAAATTTCATTTTTTCTGTGATTTATTATTTTCCTGTAGAATTTTAATCAGTTTTGGTCTATTGGCTTAGTAGCCAGCCTCTCCTGTATTGAATGATTTCTAGAAAAATTCGTGAACTCTATATGCTCTTCAATGTATATCATTGTTTCATATGCAAATAAAGATAATTTGACTTCTCTCTTTTTTATTTAAATGCCTATGACTTCTCTTTGGTTATTGATTTATTTTGCTTTAAAATCTAATACAATGCTCAAAAACATGTAGAAAATGGACATCTTTGCCTTATGCTGAATTTGAGCCGTGTTATATTTTAATCAGTTTTTAGTATTATGTATAATATTGGCTATGGGCCTATTTAAGGTAGCCATTATAATAGGAAAGATCGTTCCATATTAGCTTTCCAAGTCATTGTTTAGTGATGAAATGAATGGATCTTGGATCTTGTCAAAATCCTACTCATTAATATCATATATTTGATTGCTTAATTTAAGATCTTTGCTTACAAAATTGTTCAGCATTGGCTGTCAGTCAAATTTACATATTCAACATTGGTGTGCATTTATATTCTCATATCTGAAAGATTATAAAGAACTAATCTAGTCTTTAAATGTTCATAAACCACCTCTATATCTTGTGCCATATAGATATTTAAATTAACTAAGAATTGATGTTGAATTGGAATATATTTGAGAATAAATATGCTGCACTTTTTCCCTTGACATAAAAATATAAAAAATGAAGAAATTCTATATTTTATTTTCAAGTGAGGACATTAGATCACACAACAGTCAAATTAATTGGAAAATGGTGGGGGGAAATTGGTAGTGAATTGCAATTCCTCAATAGAAAATATAGGAAAAAGATCTAAAATTGACCTAGGACTGACTGCAGTTCGATCCCCCAGCATCCCATACAGTGACCCATGCCAGGAGCAATTTCTGAGTGCATTGCCAAGAGTAACCCCTGAGCATCATCTGGTGTGGCCAAAAACTAAACAAACCAAAAGATCTAAAATTGTATTACTTAGAGCACTGGAGATTTCCCTTCCATCTGCTAAAATCAAGCTAAAGAAACCATTCATATCAAGATTATAAAAGAAAGAAATATTGATTTTTATGACTAGATATTTTTTGTTCTGTGTCCTACACTGTTTTAGGGATTACTCTGGAGTCTGCACTCAATAATGACTCCTGGAAGACTCAGGGGATCATAGGATATGCTGAAAATTGAAGCTATGTCAATAACATGCAAGCAAATGCCCTTCCTGCTGTATTATCAATCTGACTCCAATGGCTTGAATGATTTGCTAATCTATATAACATTTCCTCAGAGAGTTTCTGTCTTTAAATATGGATTAAAATAAGACTTTGTCTTTCCTAGCATTTTTAGTAGAAAATGGTCTAGAAGACATATTATTCTTTATAAAACTTCATCTTCTTTTTTTTGTGTGTGTGGTTTTGGGTCACACCCGGCAGTACTCAGGGGT
>PVKC010049318.1:0-10755 GCA_004027635.1 Crocidura indochinensis | reverse complement strand
TTTACTTATGGTACCTGGGACAGGGGCAGGGAAAGTGGGGGACTGATTTGATTGGTAAATATTTTAAAGTCACTTTCCAAGTAGCTATTTTATTTTATTATTGGTGGTGGGGAATTGAACCACACCTAACAGAACTCAGGGCTTACTCTTGGCTTACAATCTGGCTAAATTTCATAGGAGACTACATGATAAAAAGCTGAGCACAAAGGAAATTTGTTTGGCAAGCACAGATGGAAGGAACCAGGGATGGAGCTCAAAGAGTTGGGACATATGCCATTGCATCCATAAGGACCAATGTTTGATCTCCAGAATTGTGCTTCCTTGTTGGGTTACTGATCCTACCCTAATCAATAATTGTACTCCACCCTAGGGTGTGATCTGGTGATAGTATATTGCATTATTCCTTACTTGGTATTCTTCTCCCAACCTTGGGGGAGACCTGATTCTTGTCCATAAAAGCAGGGGTCTGTGGAAGGCAAGGACTTATTCTTCAGTTTTCTTCCACTGAGCTGCGCTCCATCTTAGGAGCAGAAAGCTTTGGTGGTTTGAGTTTTTTTGCTTGAGCACTGGATTTCCTGAGCCCATTCTTGTACCTCTTCACTGTGTGAATTATTTCCTGCGGATCTCTACAATTAGAACTGTTCCCCCTGTCCTAATCGGAAGGGCGAATGGGAATTGCCTTTCCTGTCTAAAAGCTCGGTGGGAATCAAACCTCAACCAATCTTCTAGAGAAAGTGACTCTTCACTTCCTCAGTATTTCCAGCTGTGGCCATGATGCACACCACACCACCCACCACCTCTTGTGTTGGCTTGAGCACCAAATCATTAGGCATGCACCACTATGTGCAGCATTGCTTAAAGTGGCCCCTATCCGGGGATGGGTAGGGGTGGGGGATGGAGAATTTTCTTGGGCACTGCCATCTAGAATGTCAACTCCAGTTTCCAATGTGGAGAAAAATATTTCCCTGCATACAGAAGCTAATCTTTGAAATTATCCATTATATTCTTCAACTCAACTCAATTCTATGACTATTTAGTTTTAGTATTATGTTCCACAGGTTAAGTGATCAGTTCTGTGATGTTGTCCTCCTCTGCCTTCAGATATGAGTCCTAAATCCAAGTTTATTTGGACTTTGGACGATTGCTATAAATCAGAGGTTTCCATGAATCCCTCATTGAGGTTCAATTAGTTTGCTAGAGTGGCCCATGGAACACAAAAAGTTGCTTCCTAGATAATGTGCTTATTATGAAAAAATAAAATTCAGGAGCAAGCAGAAATAGTGGAAGGTGATAACTAGAAAGAGGCCCAGAGTGTCCAGGTATTTCTAGGTTTACTACTCACTGGGAGTTCAGCAACCTGCAAGCACTTGGAACCCACTAACTCTGGGTTTTTTTTAATGAGGCTTAATTTTATAAGCATGAGTCATTTTTTTTTCATTGGCAACTAGTAATTGACTCAACCTCCATTCCTGAGTGCAGCCAAGTGTTCCAGTCCTCTCATCATCTTGTTTGTTTCACCTGCAATGGCCTTTAGTCTTAACTGCTTTCCCAAAGTTGGCTCTACAAAAGTGACCTTTCTTGGTACTCAAGAAAGTTCATGAACATCATATATAATACATATATATAATACATATACATATAGTCACAATATCACAGTGTTGGTTATAATTGTGGTCATTGGAATGCAATAAAAACGTATATATGTATATATAATACATATACATATAGTCACAATATCACAGTGTTGGTTATAATTGTGGTCATTGGAATGCAATAAAAACGTGTATGGTGGGGGGAGTAACAGCACAGTGGGGAGGGTGTTTTTCTTGCATGCAGCCAACCTGGGTTCAATCTCCCTCATCTCATATGGTCCCAAGAGCCTGTCAGGAGTGACTTCTGAGTTCACAGCTAGAAGTAACCCATGAACACCACCAGGTGTGGCCCCAAAACACCCCAAAATAAAATAAATTAAAAATTTGAAACAAAGCAACCAACCAACCAAACAAACTATACTGAAGCTCTTGGTATAAAGTGTGAAAATACGTTTTATTATTCTTTATACTCATCCAAATTCCATTGTGTAGATAAAAGTTGGTGAGTACTTGGCACATTGGAGAAAGTAAGATACTATCTACTATTATATCAGCTTGAGAGAAACAGAAACCATCCAGACTCTCAGTGTGATGGATGTCCTATCTCTAGCAGCAGTGCATCATGGTGCCAGCTGGAAATGCAGGCTCTCAGGCTCCGTCTCAGACAACACATTCTGCCCTATGATTCCCACAAGTCTGATCTGTGTCTTGGAATTGAGAACCACTACGCTAGGGTATGTGAAAATCATGGGAAGCAAACAGAAGGCATGAACTTTAATATTCTTTTTACCATTCTTTAGCCACTTAACTTGAGAAAAAAAACTGTTTCTTTAGTCTCAGCTGCCTTATATGATATAGGCATGGCATAGCTGTACTCCTCCTGGTTAGGACTTGTTGGACAGTGCTGTGACACTTGAATGTGAAGTTACTCTGAGTGGACCCTGGGAAAAAAATCTGTCAGTATAGATACTAAGACTGGGTTGGGGATACTGGCATTTCCTCTGGTGATCACTTGTGAGTTTAACTTTATTGCTGTATTCTTTCTTTCTAGCTCCGAGTAAACTTCACCATGTGTGAAGGAGATGTGAACAAGTCAGCAGATGATGCATTTATTTTTGAACACGTTAATTTCTTTATCAGCTCTATTTATTTTCTGAGGGCATCACTGTATTACATTAATGCCTCAAGTTGTTAACAATACCAGCTGGCACTGCAGGCGTCACTTGCATTCACAGAGTGAAAGCTCAGAGGGGTGGCATGGAAATTGCCAACCAAACCCCAATGCTACTTTTTCCCCATGAGCATATTTCCCATTCCTGCCTCCATTTCGAAAGCATTTTCTTTATGATGTTATTGGCAACTCTGACATTTAATTTTTTCCAATGAATTTTAGGCTTTGATCAAGTAGGTATTTTCCATAGATTTTTAAAACCTCTGATTCCTCAGTACATAACACATAGTAGGGATGCAAGAAATAGTATTGTGATTTGCAGGGTAGAGGAAAATATAAAATTTACCATGTTAACCTTATTCATCATTCACTTATTGCCAACATCAATGGAACTTTGAAATATGCTGTCTTTGACATTTTACAGCAGGATCTGTGCCCCTCAGATACTTATCATAAATGTACATATTTTTGCTGGTTGTTTTGGGGTTTATGCTCAGCAGTTCTTTGGGGTTATTACTGGCTCTGTGCTTTGGGGATTACACCTGGTGATACTTGAGGTTGAACCCTGGTATCTTGCAGGCAAAACATGCTATTGCCTATTGAGTTACCTCCTCAACCACATGTGTATATAATGTATAAATGCTATTCTTGACTTACTCTGATATCAGAAATTGTCTTTCCTTTTATCATATCCCCAGATTCATAACAATGTCTTTCACATAGTAGATGTTCAACAAATATTTACAAAATTTAATGTCAATGATTTGATGTTAATTCCAGTGTTTGGCGATTCTTACGTTTGCTGTTCTTTTTCCATCACCAAATGACTTCAACACCAATCTTCCTCCATTGAAAAATCAGGTCAATTTCTTAATAGTTTAGGAAGTTTCTCTGCCAGTTCTTTCCTCTTTATGGCCCATGCCTGGAGAGAAAGTCCTCACATTGGAGAAATGCTATTGACTACTATCAACAATATGTGTTAAGTGGTACTGCTCCAACTTTCTTAATGCCTAAAAGGGTGCTGCAGGGGTCATTAGCATAACCAAGATTATAGACAAACTAGGAAGCCATCTTTCAAATCAGGTCTAACTGAATTTAATTAACTTTCTCGTGGAACCACATTTGTTTGCACAGTGTTTAAAGAATTTCTCTAATCTCCCTTCTTTAAGGCAGACACTTTGTTTTAAGAGGAGTCACAGAACTGGTCAATGCTGGAGAAGAAGAATATTATAAATGTAAATCTTTGTACGAAATATTCTCATAACTCACCACTCAGCTTTTTTCCCCACAAAATTCGTCTCCATTACTTGGGTCATGTAACTCGACCTTGTTTCATTGCATCTTCTCCAGATTTAGAGTAATGAAGACCAGTCTGTTTATTATAGATGCTTGTTGGATGATCCTTTTATCCAGAGGTAGGGACCAAGTGAAGGCTCAAAAGAAGCTCTGATGCAGATATGTTTAGATTAAAGAATTTTGAGAATGCATCTTCTTTTCTAGACAAGTTTTCAATTCTGGGCTTCTATTTACACAGCACCCATTCGAGTCAAATAGTTTATAGAGAGGAAATGAAATCATCAGCATAATTACATTCTGGCTTCAAATCAATAACTATTTCTAAACATTTATATTCGTATTCCTTACTTTTATAGAAGCTAGTATTCAATGATATTTACTCATTTATTTTTAATCTGAGATCCATACGCAGGGCTGCTCAGGGTTTACTCCTGGCTCTGTTCAGATATCACGCCTGTAAGAGTTCAGGGGACAATATTCAGAGTTGCAACTCAACTCAAAGTCCTCAGCATGCAAAGCAAGCAAAATTAAACTCTGAACTATCTCACCTCTAGCCTCAGGGATTTGAATTTTAAAACATCTTTTCAACATTCATTTGATAAATATTTTCTGAATGCTTCTCTTGCATCAGGCACTTTGCTAGACACTGTGAATGCCAAGGGGAGAAATCTTGGGTCCTGGTCTCAGGATAATTATTTCCTTAAAAAAGGGTCCACATTTTGGGCAGGTAGAATGACTTGTACATGCTTTGTACATGATTGACCTGAATTTGATCCCTGATACCCCATATGACCCCCCTGAGCACAACCAGGAGTGATACGTGTGAGAGACAGAAGAGGATTTGTAGGACACTATACAGATTAAAACAATGAGTTTTTATAGAAGTAATCTAGTGAGGAGATGTGTACAGCCATTCTATGCTGCAAAAAGAACAGATATTTGTTATTACTAAATTCCTTTAAAATTATTTTAAATAGGTAAAAAGAGCATCTTAAAACATTTATGGTACTGAATCTTTTCTGAGATCATCTTAAGAATTGTTTTCAGGGCCCGGAGAGATAGCACAGTGGTGTTTGCCTTGCAAGCAGCTGATCCAGGACCAAAAAGGTGGTTTGTTTGAATCCCAGTGTCCCATATGGTTCCCCGTGCCTGCCAGGAGCTATTTCTGAGCAGATAGCCAGGAGTAATCCCTGAGCACTGCTTGGTGTGGCCCAAAAACCGAAAAAAAAAAAAAAGAATTGTTTTCAAACTTATCAATGACCACATGTGGTCATTTTGTGGAAAGAACTCTGTATTTTGATGCACAGGGGAAAAAAAATCTAGGTAAAGAGACTAGGTAAAAAGAAAAATTCTTTGTTGGGACATTTTAACTCCAGAGTGGCTGCAGGGTTCTTGACAGAGATAAATTCTCAAGAAGGATGTGATATCCTTGATGAAGCTTCCTTCTGCTAATAATAAGGTCTTTTCTAAACAAATCAGGCACTTTAGAAAGATGTCTCAGTTCTCTAGCTCCCACCCCTCATATTAACATGCTATTACTTTGCTTTTTTTTCTTTTGGTAAAGAGAAGCAACTTCATACAGTTAAAGAAACTTGAATCAAGATAACAATGGAGATTCTGGTTTAGACTTTGGTAACATTTTAAACGCCACTTCACTACAATAGCCACCTAAGCTCAATAGACAAAACCAACAACAGAATGATCAACTAGCAATAACCAGCCTATGACATAAAGACCCCATTTCAAGATATGACAATTTTCACAAATTTTCTTGTAATGAATTTTTCATCATCACATACACACAGTGAGCACTTAATCTAAATTTGTTTTCAAAATAGGAAATACCAATCTGACAGGTCAAGTGATTGATCCAAATTGACGAATGCTGGGTTCCTACTCATCAAGAGAATTGTCTCATTCAACATCATATTTTCAGGATCAGAGATAGTACAGGAATTAAAACATTTTTTTTGTAGCCAGGGGTCCTACCCTATGCCTCTGTACCTCCGGAAGTTCTGGCAGCCATGCCCATGATCCACTAATGTTGCCTTATAATCTCATCATTCCAGCTCCAGATTCTTGAAGTCCTAGACCACATAATCACACAACACTTCCATAATTTTAATACTGACAACCCAGTAGGAATATAACAAATTAGATGTGAAGCTATCATAGAAACCACCTAAATTCAATAACAAAACCAACAACAGAATAGACCAACTAACAACAACCAGCCTATGACATCATGACCCCATTGTAAGATATGATGATTTTCATACATTTTTCTTATAATATTTTTTATGATTCCATTACTGTTTATTTATTACAAGCAATATTAAGTAAATAATTCATACCTGCCAAGGGGTTTGCTTGGGGGAGGGTGGGAAGCTGGGGACAATAGTGGAAGGAATTCTACACCGGTGGTGGGATTGGTGTTGAAACATTGAGTGTCAGAAATAACTGTATTTTGAACAACTTTGCAAATCAAGGTGTTTAAAATAAATTTATTAAGCTCATTTTTAAAAAAGATATTTATTTTCCTTGCATGCTGCCAACCCAGGTTTCATCCTGGCCATTGCATATGGTTCCTAGAATAGGATCTTTGAGCAGAGTCAGGAGTAAGCTCTTAGAAATGCTAGGTATGACCTCCAAACAAACATGAGTTAGTCATTTCTTTAGTAATTATGCACTGACTACTTACTGGTACAAATGTTTTCTTAGCACACAGGTTATTTTCAGTAGTGCAGCAGTTACTGCTGGTAAGCTTAACATTCACTATTATTTTACTGGGTCTTGGTTGAGTTACATAACAGTATAAGCCTTTATTTCCACATCCATATAATAGAAAAGACAACAATTACTGCCATTGGATCATAATAAAGATTAAATGAGAAAATGCCTCTGAGCTTAGCATCTGGCACACTTAATCGAGGTCACCACGATTTAATCCAGCTGGGCTCTTTGTCAGACAAAGATCTTTACTCATTCATTTTTTGCTTGTTTTTGGACCATGTTCAGAGATACTCAGGGGTTATTCCTGACTCTGTACTCAGGAATTACTTCTGGTAGTGCTCCATGGACCACATAGGATGCCTGAGGTCAAACTCATGTGGGGCACATGCAAAACAATCACTCTACCCTCTATTATCTCTGGACCTTCTCTTTAATCCTATGTCTGCTACACTAACACTGGTTATGAAAGGTTAATTTTCTCAGCATTTTCATTCTCAAATCTGTGATTGATGGCTCCTGAGTTTATCTCACTTACAGCCAACCTTTTCTCTAGACTCGCTTTCCTCCTGCCTTGGGTTTTCAGCATTCTTTTTTTAAGGAAGTTGATGCGTTCTTAAAGCCTCATAATGTTGGGAAGGGCATAGTGATGATCAGCATCTATTTTCTGAGAGCACAGAGGAATGAGGTCAGTATTGGGTTAGAGCAGCAGTATTTTCTGAGATTCTAAGAAATAGTTCCATAGACTCTGGAATCCTAGACCCAAATTTATCATATGCAACACACCACTTTGCATTTTAGTTAGGCATAAGGAAAAGCAGAGTGAACACATACTTGACTGCATTTCTGACGGCATAACTGGGCTTTTGCTATTGTTTCTTCTGAAGCTCCATCATTACTGATGAAATAGTAGAGGGCTAGGTTTATGCAGAGGCATGGAATATGATGCCCATTGGACACAGCCCTACTGGAACATGAGCATGCAGCCTAATTCTGGTCACAATGAGTTGGAATGAAAAGAAGTCATTTGGGATGCACTAAAGATGACAGTACATCATATACATATGTGTGTATAAATGTGTGATTGAGTGCACATACATATGTAAAAGGGGCATGGGGCAGTGCATAAGCTTCGAAAGCTTTGGCACAGATTTGAAAGAAATTTGAAGAATACTTTGTGTAGGACAACCCTGGTCATCAATGACTTCCTTAGCCACATAGCCTCAGATGGTTTTTAAAGTTGACTTTGTGTGGGTTTTTTTTTTTCATCCCAAGAATCCACCTTTCACATTTTGTATCTATTAAAAATGTCCTGGAATTTTTTGACTTGCTTCTTTTCTGTCATCTATGAAATGAAGATGTAGTTTTGCTGAGAAGAGGAATGCATGAAGACAAAATGGCTTTTTGTGTTAGGGTATATGGAGTAAGGGCTTACCTGGCAGTGCCTCTAAATGTCATTTAACCTTTTGACCACTGGCCCTCAGAGAAGTTAATTGATTGGCAGAAGATCAGAAGGAAACTCTATAGTTCCCCTTGTTTAGCAGGCCTTCAAAGACTGCACTACAATATAAAGTGATTCCATAATTTTATTAGCTTTTTCTCCAATTATAACTTCATTTTATTCAATTAGCATCTTCTTCATAATCTATATTCTTTTGATCTAACCATCCTTTCAATTTGGAAAATTCATATTTTTTTCTATTTGGACCTGATTAAGAATATATTTCTCTTTTATAGTTTTCTTTATTGCCACTTCATTCATTGATTTACTAAACAAAATCACCCATTTCTTTTAATTTATTCATATTCAAAACATTAATTTAATATCATATTGCTTGGAGATATATATTTTTTAAAAACCTGTCCTATATAGGGTAGCCTGAAATAGAGCTAAAGTTTTCCTTTTCATGTATCATATTTACACTAAAAATTTCAGTTACCATCATTCAATATTTAAAGGCATCTGTAACAAACTACTTGTTTAACTCATCTATTGAGTCAGAAAGGTAATGTATCTTCATGACAGCAAAAATATGAGAAGCAACGTAAATGGCAGTATGGTTTGTAGTTGAGAATGTTAGCAAGGATTTAAAGACATAGTTTTGAAGATTGAGATGCTCTAAATGGTGGCCCCAGGGCTGGGCAGGATTCATGTGGAAGCAGAACACAAAGTGACCTGAACTCACCCTGAAGGAGTGATGCGCCAGGCATGTTCCACCCTCAACAATAATTCTTAATGTGAATGTTTTTATAGGTACATTAAGAAAATTAAATAAAGGTTCTTTCAACTTAGAGTTTGCTATGATACTCTTAAATCATATCACGGAGTTGATTCGTGAAATAATTTCTCTGCACAGAGTATTAAAACCAGCCCCCAAAGGAATGAAGAGCTAGACCCAAAGTTAAATCTGGCAAAACCCTCTCTGCTGAGGCTGCTTTCTTTCTTCTTTCCCCCAAAGTCTATCACAGGAAAACAACATGTGATCTGAGCCATTACTCAGAAATCATTTAGATTTACAGATATATTGAAAAATGTCCCAAAGGACAAACACACAAGAGAAGTTATTGACTACCCTGGTACCCCACCCCAATCCCAGTCTCAGCCTACTCTTGGTAAACACAGATTTTCCTGTTCTTAGTAAACTCTCCTATAAAGACAAGATGACTCTTTAGGACAGTGGTCCTCAAACTATGGCCCGCGGGCCACATACTGTATTTGTTCCCATTTTGTTTCTTCACTTCAAAATAAGATATATGCCGTGTGCATAGGAATTTGTTCATAGCTTTTGTTTTTACTATAGTCTGGCCTCCAATGATCTGAGGGACAGTGAACTGGCCCCCTGTTTAAAAAGTTTGAGGTTTAGGATATGAGTTGGCCATCTTCCAACTGCTGGCTTTTTGCTTAGTAAAGCCCTTTGTTGGGCCTGGGTCATAGCTTAGTGGTTAGAGATACAAACTTTATGGCCCAAATGCATATCACAGCATCTTACAACTTCAGAACACTGCTGGTTATGGTTTTGGAGTTCCTTGGATGGTTTTAATGGTCCTTAGCATTGTTGCATCCTCAGTTTCTACTACTGAAATTTTGTCCTGGTTGGCTGAATAATGCCAGGAGAGGTCCCTGAGTCAATTGAATAGTATCTGAGTCGTCAAAAACAATCATGAAGATTCTGTATTCTATTCACATGACTTTGGGTTCTGTTGCCTTTGGTATGAAAAGGGATGTTTATCCAGACCACATAACTCTTATATCACTCAGTGGTAAATTATGATGATCATTCAGTTACTTATGATTTCTTGTGTCAAAGAAACTGAGCCAGCTGTCTATGGTCATTAAATGTGATGATAAGCTATGATTTTGGAGATAAGATTGACAGATAAGATAAAACGAAATAACAATGTTGGAACCGAGCCAGCCCTAGACTCACTTTTTTCTCGAATGAGATATAAGCTGGGTCATGAAAGATTATGAATACACTGATCCACCTAGCACAAATCTGGTCATCTCTGGAGGAGAGGGTAGGCCAGTCCCCCACCCTGACGAAGCCATGCTCACTGCCTCCATCACCTGGAATCACCATTTCCCCAATGACCTGCCTCATCATTGACTCTCTATGATTCCTGCAGGGGGCCAATTTGCCACATTTCAAGTACACTGGTTGTTGGGCTGATATCACCAGGGCTTATTTTTGGAGTGAGTGTGGGGAAACTTTCCCTTATTTTCCTTCTTCTGGAAAAGCCTGACCGCTGTATCTAAGCCCACAAAACACAGTTGTTATGTTCAAACTGGGCCTCTGGTCTGGAGGGCCCTGCAGCTGAATATATGCCCCTAAAATTTGTAGTATCAGAGCTTTGAATTTCTGAATAACTTCCTTTGTATAACATTGCCATCCTTATATGAACACCCCATACTGGACATATGACAACACAAGCTTACTAAACTTTTTGATATAGTATGAATAACTT
>PVKC010049317.1:0-10746 GCA_004027635.1 Crocidura indochinensis | reverse complement strand
GTCACTGAATAGGGAAGGGCTGGGCTCCTTCCCAAAACTCCTACCAGTATCCTCCAAATATTTCTCTACTCTGAAAATCGTTGTTAAATTTGGCCAAGAACCAGGAAATCAGAACTGTTAACAAGCCCCATTGGGTGATTCTTAGGGTTGTATATACATTTATGAAATGAAGTCTTCAAAATTAAAAATGGACAAGAAACATTCATCATGAAGAGACCATCACGTGTGATAAAAGAAGACTGAGGCTGGGTTTGATTATGAAGCTGTTGGAGAATCTTCTTCCTCTTTTTTATTTGTTTGTTTGTTTAAAGAATAATTGTGCATTTTTCTTTCTTAAAGACACAATCCTAAATATTTGCTTACTGGGCACTGTAAAATAGAATGCAATCATGACATGAAAGAGAAGTGAAGACATGATGCAGGAAAACTTTTTATTCCATAGTGCTGTGACTTAATAAATTTGTAATAGAAATGAAGTCAGCTTCTTACTCTACCCAGCACTAGAAATGGGGTTTTTATTAGTAGAATTAGGTTGACAAAGATATGTTTCAAAGGTTGACTACTCCATTATTATGCAACAGACTAAGAACAGGAAATCTCTTTCTGGTTCTCACTTTAGTAGAAGTGGGAGAATGAGGTATGTGAACCCCTAATTATTTATATTTCAGAATTAGATAGGATAGGAGAAAACTATTTAAGGGATCCCTGTGAGCCTGGGTTTCTGGATTTTCCAGGGCTATTGAGGCTGGTCTGCCTCTCTCTTACATGCTCAGAGGGAAAGGAGAAATAGCTGAGGACATCTGCAAGCTCCAGCACAGCTCAGCTTTCCTCTCTTTCAGCAGTGAGACTTGAGAGAAATGGTGCTTCTAAAAGACACAGGTTTTTAGAAAATGGCTGTAGTTAAGATCATGTCTTACCTTCTTTTCTAACAATTTTGGAATCATTCTTTTTTCCAAGTTTGTTACAATAGTTAAATATTTTAAGTCATAGACTCTTAAGATAACAGAATGTGGGTACTTTCGTTATAGTAGACAAAGATGAGTTTTTGAATCAGTATTTGTATGCTCTAAATTTATAAAGTTGGGGACAGACAATAGTGCAGGGGCTAGGGCATTTACCTTGTTCCCATTAGATGCTGGTTCAGTCCCCAGCACCTTATATAGTTCCCCAGATACTGCCAGGAATGAAGCCTGATTGCCACCCCCATAACAGGCCAAACTAAGTAAATAAAAATGCTACCATGTGGTGCCAGAGAGATGCCATAGTGGTAGGGCGTTTGCCTTGCACACAGCCGATCCAGGAGCGTGGATGGTTCCAATCACGGCATTCCATATAGTCCCACGATTCTGCCAAGAGCAACTTCTGAGTGCAGAGCCAGGAGTAACCCTGAGCAGTGCCAGGTGTGACCCAAAAACCAAATAAAAAAATGTTAGTGTGTATGAATTCTGGTACTTCAATTATATCTTACTTTGAGAAAAAAAAATCTATATCCTTTGGGACTTAATCATAAACCTCTAGCAATTTCTTAATACTGAAAAATAATTTAAAAAAATTTAACTTATTTTAGTGCTCGCTTCGGCAGCACATATACTAAAATTGGAACGATACAGAGAAGATTAGCATGGCCCCTGTGCAAGGATGACACGCAAATTCGTGAATTGTTTCATATTTAAAAAAAAATTTAACTTATTTTTAGGTTATCTTGTCATTATTTGGGGGTTTGATATTTTGTTCAGTAACTTGAGTCTTGGAATTTGAAAAAATATATCGTCTTTTGCATTATTCATGAGAAAGTTTAACGAAAAAGATGTTGGAATTGTAGTAAGAAACTCTTGCTTCTAGTTTTTTAAGCTACAGTGATTAGTAAATATATTATTTATAGTTTTTACCAAATTGAATATCTCTACATGATGAAATAGAAAAATTCCTGAACAGCGGAGGGGGGGGGCAGAATGATCATACAGTGGACAGGCTTTTGCCTCGCACACAGCCATCTGAGACTGACCCAGGTTTGATCATGGGCATCCTATGTGGTCCTCTTGAGCCTGCCACAAGCAATTTCTGAGCAGAACCAGAGCTCCTGAGCACTGTTGGTTATGCCCTCCCCCTGAAAGAGAGAGAGGGGGGGGAGGGGAGGAAAGGAAGGAAGGAAGGAAGGAAGGAAGGAAGGAAGGAAGGATTCCCGAATGATTTGTGGGTATTCATATGTTTATCCATAGTTTCAGAGAATAGGCACATTATTGAGTACAATTTTTGGAATCATTATTTCAAAGGACCTGTTTAATAATAGATTTTTAATTATGATCATGCAATAAAATCTCTTTAACTTTGTTTGCTCCTTAAAAAAAGGACCTCAGATTTCAGCTTAGTTTTACTGGGAAAAAGAAACATTGAATAGGACTATTTATTCCCACATCTTTTATTGGCTTTTTACATAGGGATAAAATATATGTGCTTATAAGAAGTAAAAATAGAATTAAATTTCTATTCTCTCAGTCTTTTTATTTTATTTATTTGTTTATTTATTTATTTTGCTTTTTGGGCAAACCCCTTGACTTTCAGGGGTTACTCCTGGCTATGTGCTCAGAAATTGCTCCTGACTTGGGGGCCATTTGGGATGCCAGAGGATCAACCGCAGTTCTTCGTAGACTGGTTCGGGCAAGACAGATGCTTTACAAGCGCTTGCACCACTGCACCAGCCCCCAAGAATATTTTTTCTTTTAAAAAATACTTTAATTGTGAAAAATTTAAAATATTTTACTTTAAAATAAATACTTTAAAAATTAAAGTATTTAAAAAATACTTTAATTCTATTTCATTGTGAAATAGAATATTCTCTTTCATTTCTTTGTTTTCTTTGGGTAGGTTTACTTGTTAAGGTAGCTTTTTTCCCCCTCCCTTTCTCTTTTATGGACAGTTCTTCAGTATCTCTTTTCTGTTTTTTTTTTGTTTGTTTGTTTGTTTTTGTTTTTGTTTTTGGGTCACACCCGGCAATGCTCAGGGGTTACTCCTGGTTCCATGCTCAATTTATCATTTTGTCAAAACATGGCATAAATAGGAATGTTCCATTAATAGGTCAAAATATAGTTCTAAAGTATTTTTGTACTGTTTGTTGCACTTTCTTTCTCCCCCGCCCCCCCAAAAAAACAATAGTCTCTCTCATCTCTTTCAGAAAACATATATTAGCAAAGAATAGAATGTAATGAAAAACAGGAAATCTCTCTATTCAAAAATACATATCCTGAGGCCAGAGAGAGAGCACTGTGGTAGGGTGGTTGTCTTGCATACAGCTGACCCTGGACAGACCGGGTTCGATTCCCAGCATCCCATATGGTCCCCCAAGCCTTTTGAGCGATTTCTGAGCACAGAGCCAAGAGTAACCCCCTGAGTGCCAGGTGTGGCCCAAAAGTCAAAAAACTAAAAACAAACAAACATATCCTTCTGAGCCCAGCACATAGCCAGAGGTTCTTGAAACTCCCCCAGACTGATTTTAGGAGTCTCCCCAGGGATTTGTTATTGAGCTTTGTGACTCACTTGGAAGATAGGAAACAAATTTTCAGCAAATAATGACCGAGAGTTTCTTTAATTTTCAAATTCAAGTGAAATTTCTCTTGACTTTTTCTGGGCAGTGGGGAAAAAAAGTCTTACATAATTTGTGACCAAGCTCTTGTATATGAATTGCGGTTTCAATTTTGATTGAAATTGGGCAATTTGATGTTGTCAAACTGATAAATAAATTAAAGTAGTGTGCATTGTCACCCATAGTGTACTGACAAGAAAATTCATAGAGCTTTTACAAAGTAAGTCACTCAAATCTAATTCCACAGGATTTCCACAGATGAAAAGATTTTAAATATGACCCTGTAATAAAAAAATAACATCATTGAATACAAGGTATGAGAATACAAAGATAAAAAATATCCTTTGGATAAAAAAAGAATTATTTAAGACTTAGGATCTTTTTATATAGTGTATAGAAACAAAAAGTTATAAAGAAATGAGAAACTTGGATTTTTATAGCAATATAACAGTAGTGAAAAGACATAGCAGTTTTTTTGTTTGTCTTGTTTTGGGGGCACACATGGCTGTACTCAGGGCTTATTCTTGGTAGACTTGGGCTTTGAGGAATTTAATCTGAGTCAGCCACATCCAGGGCAAGAACCTTATTCGCTGTACTGTTGCCCTGTTACATAATGGTGTAGCAATTTTGACAACAAGAAATGAAGGGTGGGGAAATTAAGAGTTAAACATTTACTAAGAGAATTGAGAAGTGTGAGACTTGTTTAATTAAAGCACAGTGACTGGAGAGTTAGTACAGCAGGTAAGGCATTGTTAGTCTTGCCTGTGGCCAACCTAGGTTTGATCCCACCACCATATTTGATTCCCCAAGTACTGCTGGTAGAAATCTGAGCACAGAACCAGAATTAAGCCCTGAGAATTGTCTATGTGGCTCCAAACCAACAAAAACAACAACTAAAACAATAAGTATTTTATAGCTCTGAGTCTAGTCATTGACATTAGCAGATGCTTGATTTAAATTAGTAAGTGCATCACACTATCCAAATGACCACAGATTGACTTAGTTCTACATTAAATCCCATGACATCTATTTCTTTTTATATGATTAGTTTTCTTAAGCACTGCTAACAGTGAGTCCCTTCATCTTCCTCTTTGGCAGCCTAGACTTGTTGGCAAGCATACTTTAAAATAGAAGTTGAGCACTGCATTTCAAAAAAACATTTATTTTCCAGGCTGCTGTTGTTTCTTTGTTGGTGATTGATTTTAAGTTATTGTGGATTTTTTTGGTTTGCCTGTTTGTATGTTTTTTTATTTCTTCTTTATCTCTTTAAGAAGATAGCTAATTATTTTTCTGGAACTTGGATGTATATATAGACAATAAATATGAATACAATAAAAAGAAAATGTGAAAAACTGTTCTCCGGTAGATATCCTCTCATCTTCTGCAGGTAGAATATGCTAGAGTCATGGGAGCTTGGTAGATTCCCAACTTGATCAGGAGCACCCGACCTAGATGCAGTGTGGGCAGATGGTGTGAGTCTCTGCACACACGGAAGTGGGTGAGGCCCACACACAGGGACTCGACTCCCCTTGCAGGTGGTCATCAGTGCCCCTTGCTCCTACTGTGAAACACTTACTGAAAACTGTGGAAACACTTCTCTTGCTCTCTGTTCTCCAGGTCGGATCCGCACAAGAAGGCAAAGTTCTGGGAGTGCCACGAATGTTGCCTCCACACCTGACAATCGAGGCCGTAGCCGAGCGAAAGTGGTTTCACAGTCCCAGCGTAAGAAGTATATTTTATGCTCTCTGTTACTTAAGTGTCATTCATCAGCTCCTTCTACAGTTGAAAGTATTTAAGTTGGCTTAAGGGGAGAAAATTGTGCTCTAAGAGACTATAAATTGCCTTGATGTTGGTTGGGTAAGTTTACAGTAATCTTTCCAGGTGATTAAAATTTTTTTTGATTAAATTTTTTTGTGTCACGTATCGATGACCGGTAAAATGCAAATTTTCATCAAGTGTGCAGTTGAAGAGTATGTGAACAGCAACCCATTTTTCTTTTGATCAGGAATGCTTCTCATATAATTGAGTGGCTCAACCTGGGGAGATTACTCTAAATGATAGGTCCTCATCCCAGTGGCGATAAATGACTCCCTTCAGAACTCTTCTCTCTAATTCTCTGTCCTCACAGTTGCAGCCTGTTCCTCTCTTCTTGCTAGTGTGGACTCTTGCTTTGCTCAGCTGCTTTTGCTTCCATTATTGCTTCTTATACATGTTGAGTCAGTTGGTTTAATAGCTTCAACCTTGAAAGTAGAATGAATAGCCGGAGTATTCTGAACGCTCTAAGTATCCAACACTAGTACCTCACTTTCCAGCTGGTGGAACTTTGAGTCCCCTGCCCTTTCTGTCTCTGCGCATAGTATAGAACTGCCAGTCAGAGATCTCCTAGGAGGGGGATAGATGCAGGTCTCCCTTTCCTAAGAGCTGCATGTATTCCCTTAGCAGAGCACTTTTGTGCTGATGTGTATCTGCCTCCTTTCTAGCCTTAGGAGCTGTTAGCTAGTATAGAGAATGCTTAGTCTAAGGTCCGGATCTTAGGTTCTGTTTTAGCTTTTAGAGTGTTTTTTTTTAGCTCCTTCCTGATTTAGATACTTTTCCATGTCCCTTTGATAACTATAATTCTCAAGTATAAGTACTTAGTTCTTTCTGAAAGAAAAAGCACAAAACCAATCTTACTACTGCTTCTGGTGAGGTTCTAGGACTCAGGCTTGTCTTACACAGAAGTTTATCTAACATTGTGCTGCACTACACAACACAAAACAGATTTTGCAAATGTAGTTTAGAAACTTCCACTTTAGGAACAACATCCTGCTTATGATTATGGTTATTCTGTTGATCCTTGGAGTCACTAATAGATATGATACCTGGGTCATGACCTCATAATATGAAATGAACTATTTTATGATCCCTTTAACAAATATTTATAGAGACCTGTGTCTATATAATATAAATATTGCCAATGAAGATGTCATTGCATTCATAGACCTGGTTTAATAAAAAGTAGATTAAAAATACTGCTGTGAGGACCCTTATTAAAATTGAAGTATTTGTGGTATTAGCTTAGGAAATGCATGTAAATCTAGTTGAATTTTGTTCAACACTTCCTATGCAGCAGCAGTGGAAGTGGCACACAGGTGTTTAAGATATACCTTTGCTCTAAGAGGCCAACCACTTCTTTGAGAGTACTGTGTCTGGCACATCATACATTTGTATGTATCTCTCAAGCACACATCAATATAGTATAGTGAGTAGAAATATTAAGTATAAAGTAGTCCAGGAAGAACTAAGAAAAATAACCATTTTGCTAATGTGTTTGTAAACAAAGACATATGTGTTGTGTTGCATGCTGACCTTCTGTATTGTGTTATTGTCTTTTAATTCACTTTTTGCCTGTCCTTTGGTCTGCTCTCATAATCAAGGATCCAGATCTGCTAATCCTGCTGGTGGTAAGCCAATTCTCTTGCTTGTTTTTTGCTTTCTCCTCTACCCCATGCTCCTCAAACAATCTTAATTTTTTCTTAATTATGAGATTAGTTAAGCCTTCAGAATTTTTGTTTCAATTTTTAGAATTTGAAATAGATTTCTTTTCTCCTTTTTATACAGTTTAATAGTTTTGTATGCTTAATTTTTATGGGCAAAATTACCAAGTCCTGTGACAGGTTCTTTATGAAAATGTGGTCTGGTCACTCAACAATAAACTTCACTTTACAGTTTACTATAACATACTGGTTTTTGTGAAGTTACCTTGTTTATTTTTATGTGGATTTGTGTGTATGTGTGAGTGTGTTTCCAGGTAAGTGTTTCAATGTATTTTACCTTAGGGTCTTTCTGTTTTGGTATATAGTTATATACATTTTATATTTTAGAATTTACTACCATTTAGTACCCTTAATGTTTTGCTATTTTCTACGGGAGAATTTATGCCTGTTGAAAATGATCATAAAGGTATTTAGCTATACTTAGTCACTGATAAAGCTTAGTCACCCTATTATATTAATTTAAATTTTTACTTCATTGTGTATCTCACAATTTATGTGTTCCGCATAATTTATGCTTTGCAGATTTTAGAGATTTACAATGAGCCCTCTTAAAAAGTTGTTCTTTAAAGTTACTTTTTAAAATATCCATAGGTAGGAAGCAGCAAATAGTGTTATTTTTCATGATATAGACACATTTACAGTTTTATATTTCAAAGCTGTGTCAGTTGGTACATAAAAGCTCGTCTTCATGGACAATCGCTCTTATCAATATGAGATACTTATCATAGGAGCCATAGTGATAGCACAGTGGGTAGGGCACTTGTCTTGTATGTGACCAACCTGGGTTCGATCCCTGGCATCCAGAACCTGCCAACAGTGATTCCTGTGTGCAGAGCCCTGAGCACTGCCAGGTGTGACCAAAAATGAAAACAAACAAAACAAGATATTCTTCATCTCTTTAATGCTGCCCCCTATCTTATTAGATATAGATTTCATTCCATTAATGTTTTGGGTCACATCACTAGTGCTGAGGGCCAATTCCTGACTTTATTCAGTAGCGACTTTTGGTACTCTTGGGAGCCCATATGCAAAGCAGTTAATCAAACAGGATTGGCCTCATGCAAGTTAAGCACTTTAATCTCTGTATGCACTATATCTCTGGCCCTATTTTATTATTTAAAATTTTTTCAAAAATATATGACTTTTTTTGTTATTTTTGTTATTATATTTAGGCTACACTGGCAGTGCTCACAGCTTACTCCTGGTTCTGTGTTCAGGGATCACTCCTGGCAGGGTTTGGAGACCATATATGATGCTAGGGATCAAACTCAGGTCAGTTGCAGTACTACCACACTGACCTTTTAACTAGGACTTTAATCCAGCACGTTTATTATTACAATCAGTAGTGTTTTGCTATCTGATTTGTGATTTCTGTTTGTCATTCTACTTTTCCCCATCATTTGTTAGGTTCACAGAGTTTCCTTAGATCCATTTATGTTTTAAATTTGTTATTTTTCTGTTCTGTCAAGTACATTTACAATTTTAACATAGCAACTACTGCAGAACAAAAACCAAAACATTAAAGAACTACCTGTGGAGCTGGAAAACAGGGAAGTAGCTTTTGTTCGCCTTGTTAGGTGATCAGCACATTTGATTACCATCACTGTGTATGGTCCTCTGAGTACCACCAGGGGTCAATCCTGAGCACTGTAAGGCATCCCCATCCCTAGTAACCTAAAATGAAAAATACCTTTGGTACTATTTGTAGAAATCTAATATAGAACAGGAAAATTCTGTTTTTAGCTTATTCCGAATAAAAAAGTTTGGGGTCATTTCTGGAAATATTACCTATAATTTTTCTATGCATAAATATTCTTTTATACTATCTTTATTCTTTATGCATATGAATTTTAGAAATTAGCATTATCTCCAACTGAAAGCTATTTTTATATACAATGATCTTAATATATCCAAACTATTGTGTTAAATGGCTCCTTAACTTCTGGTTTGTATCTATTATTCCATTTTGTTTTGCTTTGTTTTTAGCTGGCAGTCGATCAAGTTCCCCAGGGAAATTGTTGGGAAGTGGTTATGGTGGCCTTGCTGGGGGTTCCTCAAGAGGTCCGCCTGTGACATCCTCTTCTGAAAAACGAAGCAAGATACCTAGGAGTCAGGGATGCAGCCGAGAAACAAGTCCAAACCGAATAGGATTAGGTAAGGATTCTCAATGACCTTGTCTGATGATCATTTCGGTTTGATTTAATCTAATGACTTTTCTCTCCCTCCACCTTATTTCTATAAATTATGGAATGTTCAGGTTTTAATAAGAGCTGAAAAATTTGTGATACCATTTAAGTCGATGGGAAAAATTACATTAATGTAGTGTGGCTTTTGTAGTTATATTGAAAAAGCATTATAATTATCAATGGGCAGCATTCTTTTCCTGTTGTTTTGAAGCAGTGTTTATCTTTGATTAATTACCACTTAATAGCCATTGACCATTATAAAGTTTCAAAAGCAGTTTGTAAGCTACCATTTATCTTAATTTTAATCTTTCTTTATTTGATGAAAAGCATTTTTGGCCAAAGATTTTTTAATTTTTACATAGTACTATTTAAGCTTGAAAACTGAAAGTAAATGAAAATCAGGTGTATATTTATTTTTGTGTTGTAGTCTTTAATTTCTTTGCAAGTGTGTAGAATTATGCAAATTATTTAGCAGGTTAAGGACATTGCATTCAAAAGCTAATTGGTATGCTACTCTTTTATTTTAAAAATTTGCTTGCCGGTTTATTAACCAAGTTTAATCAACCATTTAATGATTAATGCATTTCTTATTTATGCTACCCTTTTAAAATAGAAGTTATGTGTGGTTTAATAAAAAAAATCTATGTTTGTACTTGTTCTTTCCTGCTTCGTATGGATAAAAGTATTGATATTATGATATATTATTTTTTAACTTAGTGTTTTTTTCTGCAAATTTATCTCTCAACAGTTCCTACTTAATATTTACTGTGATGTACTATGCACATAATTAGATATTAGGATTAGAAAATAAAGAAGATAAATTTAGCATGCAATTTTAAAGAGCTTATGATCTTACAGGTGATTCTATAATACTGAGCTAGGTGTTCTGAAAATTTAGGAAAAGGGATGTATTGTGTCTCCTTAATCCTCCCTAATCCTCCCAGGTTTTCCTGCTCTATGAGGGTTCCCAGAATGAGGGTTCCTGTTTTGATGCAGAACTGCTGGGAATGGAGATTGGGCAACAGTGGGAAGATGAGTAGGAAAGTGTTATTAGGGTAAAGAGGGAATGTGATTAACAGCAGAGGGAGCAGTTTAATGCATCCAGTGAACCACAAGCGATTGATTTATTTAAAGCAAAAATGGTTTCATTTTTATAATGGGGTCAGGGAGATAAGGACAGAAAAACTGGTAAGTACAGTTTATGAAACTTTCTCTTCCCTACCTTATTTTTCATTTTTTCTCTTTTCCTTTTTGTTTTTCTTTCTATACTTTATGCATTATCAAGTAGAGGATAAAATTTGACGAATGGCTTAGGGAGATAGCTCACAGGGCTAGAGGGCATGCTTTACTTGTAGGATTTCACCCCAATTAATCCCCAACACTGCATGTTTCCTCAGAATTACTGGGAGTGACTCCTGAACACCTAATTTTTTCTTTTTCTTTT
>PVKC010049316.1:0-10762 GCA_004027635.1 Crocidura indochinensis | reverse complement strand
TTTTTTTGGTTTTTGGGCCACACCCGGTGCCGCTCAGGGGTTACTCCTGGCTATTTGCTCAGAAGTCGCTCCTGGCAGGCACGGGGGACCATATGGGGAACCGGGAGATGGAACCTCGGTCCGTCCTAGGTTAGCACAGGCACCTTATCTCCAGCGCCACCGCCCAGCCCCCAGAAGAAATATTTCTACATAGTAAAGATTAATAAATGATCCCTGGGGCCCGGGAGATAGCATGGAGGTAGGGCGTTTGCCTTTCATGCAAAAGGTCATCGGTTCAAATCCCGGTGCCCCATATGGTCCCCCATGCCTGCCAGGAGCAATTTCTGAGCATGGAGCCAGAAGTAACCCCTGAGCACTGCCAGGTGTGACCCAAAAATCAAAAAAAAACATAAAAATAATTCATGTGGCATTGTTCCTTTTCACATAGGCACATTAAAATGAGGAAATCTTATGTATAGAAAGTTTTTATCTATTAGGGATAGGAACTCATACATTTTATATTGCATGGGGGTCTTTCACTCTGAACATTGTCATTGACTTGACTTAGGCTTCAGTTAATTGGACATTGGCCATTAACCCCAGAACCTTGGATCCCATCTTTGGAACTGGCATAGTTTTCTGGACTGGCACCAAGATTCAGACTTCTACCTGGGAAAGTCCTAATACTGCCCTGGCACCAAACTACAGAGTGGGTTCATATGACATCCTGAAGACTTGGAAACAACAACAACTTGCTTTCAGGTCAGGGTTCCCTGCATTGCCTCCTAATGGTGAAATGAAACAAGAAGAAGCTCTGTGCCACTCTGACTTCAACATAGGATCCGTACAAAAATCAGGATCACAGAAACCTGACTCTGACAACTGTGATTAAGAAGAACTTTTACTTCACAAATCTATTTTACACAGAGAAAAACCTTGGAATTAAACAACTTAGTATGCCCAGAGCCTGTAGTTGGTCTTAAGGCAGGGTGCTTCATGGGTAGAGTCTCCCTGTGTTGAGGCCAAGGATTTTCCTTTCTATTTTTCCTAACTTTTGTTGTGCCTATGAAAAAAAAAAAACCTGCCCCCCCACACACACATTCCTTTTTCTTTCCTTTTCTGTTATAATTTTTTATCTTTCAAATAGGGGCTCCCACGTTTTTTTCATAGAGCCTTGGGATACGGATTACTTTGTTTTACCACATATTTCTGCATTTTTCTATAGAACTAAGAAGAAAAGTAAAAGGAAAGGCTGGGGTTTAGAGGCAAAGTGGTCTCAGATGGATTGGTGGAGGAAAAATAAGAACAGAACTAAATAACCAAGCCAAAGTCACGACAATAGAATCAAGAGACCTAAACTTTAACAATCTAAACTCTAAGGGGCCTGAATACTGGCAGGCCAAGGGGCAAAGGATAATGGTCTAGGATATACTCTGGGATCACCGGTGGAGGGAGGTCAACACTGATGGTGGGAATAGCCCTGACTCACAGTATATCTGAAATTCTACTGTGAAGGACTTTGTAGATCTCATGGTTTCAATAAAATAAAATTAAAGAAAATAAGTAACTTAATAAATCTAAACAATTCTAAAGTGAAACTGTGAGCTATCATTTTGTCATAAACTATCCAACATACTCCCCTTCCCCATGTTTCAAAAGTCTTGGAAAGAACTGGGTAAGCCCTTATTCCTAGCATACGTCAATTTAGGAGAAGAAGTAAAGGACCCATTTCGTATCCTTTCCTATTAGGGCTCAGTTATAGACACATGGTATCAGGAAAAATTGATCATCATCATGTTTCAAATTTTCCTTTAATCTACTTGAAGGGAGAGGAAAATAACTTAACAATCTTATTCTAAAAAACATTTGAGTTATTTCTTGCTTCATTGCCTTTAACTTCTCTTCCACAAAAAGCAATATCTTTATTATCTAAGAATCTCTTGGAGGCAGAGAAATAGTACAAGGGTTCAGCTGTTTGTCTTGACCACAGCCAGTCTGGATTTAATCCCAGCACTTCATACATTCCCTTGAGCTCAGCTAGGAGTGAGACCTGAGCACAGAGTCAGAAATAAGCACTGTCGGGTATGTTCCACCCTCCTGCACTGCCAACAGAAACATGAAAAGAGAATCTCTTTTAGTCACATTTGAGGAACAAGATTCATCCCTAATTCTGCTGATTTTTACCACCAAAACAAGCCAAATTTCAATTTTTTATATGGTACTGGTTCTGGATCCTCTCTTTGGCTTTAAAGGTAGAAAATCATAGATTAATGAATAGATTTGTGATGAATATGTATTTAAGCTGACATGTTACAGTATTTTTTATGTCTTGGAGCTTGACAGAGGTTGCTTCTGAGTATTTATTAAAATAAGGATGCAAGAAGACCAACCTAGGTGTGGTTATGGAGGACAGGCATTATCCTATGGCTATATTGAAAACTGAATTTTCTAAGCAATGTAGTATAAATTTTTTAAAAAGTTCATAATGCTGGCTATTTTGAAAGAAAGAAATAATATAAATAAATAAACTGGTAAATAAAAAGTAAAGGTGATCTTCCAGAGGGAAAAAATAAAATCATAAGTTTATAAATCATTTGCTTCTGGGACTCGAACTTCAGAGAAATATGTGCATCAGAATGAAATCAATTTTCACATAGTCTTTTTGAGTAGGAATTGGGGAAAGAGGTCTCTTCATATCCTGCTATACTTTTTTGTTAAAGCAAATGAAGATTTCCTAATGGGTAGTTCACTAATGATATACTATAATTATCCTTCCAATGTTAAATTCAATAAATAGAATCACACATTGGATAAAATTTATATTTAGTATATAAGTATTTTACCTTTAAACACCGATCCTACCTTAAAAAAATTTACGTGACTATTAATTCTTTTCATTACAGGCTTACATTTAATTTTTTAAAAGTCTAAAGTGCCTGGAGATAATGAGTTAGTATCAAGTGAAAATTAGTACCTCTTGCTTACATATATAGTGTAAATATATCCACTTCACACTTGTTAAATAAAAACCAAAGGGAATTACTTCTTTAGAAAAAAATAGTGCAATATATCTGATAGAGTATGTCTAATGTGACACTGAACTAAAAATGCAGCACTCTGCAATAAAATCTTTTCAATAAGCAGTGAGAGAGAAAGTAAAAAGAAATCTGCTTTCAAGTTTCCCATTGATATTGTTGGAAAAATCCTAATAGTCCTAATTAACAGCCTCGCCTGGGGACCACATGTTGAAATATATTTTATAATATTTTACCTTAGGGGCCCGGGAGATAGCATGGAGCTAAGGCATTTTTTGCCTTTTATGCAAAAGGTCATCGGTTCGAATCCCGGTGCCCCATATGGTCCCCGGTGCCTGCCAGGAGCAATTTCTGAGCATGGAGCCAGGAGTAACCCCTGAGCACGCCGGGTGTGACCCAAAAATCAAAAAAAAATTTTTTTTTACCTTAGCCCTAGAAGAACTTGCATGATCTTATTTTTAAAAATATTGTTACACTACTATTAATTCCTTCCTTGATTTTAGGTTCTAGATTCTAAAATACAGTCAACTCAATAAGTGCATAGGCATTTCCAGATAGCATGTTCGATATCCTTCATGTGCAAATATTGTACATATACAAAAAAGAATACATGATTTTCTCTTGGAATCTCTCTGTAATTTTCATGATTTTGAGGAATTATATAAATGATGTCTGTTAAAAATGTACTAATAGTATATGGAGCATCATTTTTAAATATTAAAATAAATTGATATAGAATCGTTACCTTTGTCATACAGAATTTCAGATGACTGGACTTTGGAGTTTACCCAACTAATTATATATTTAAAAAATTTCTTCCTCTGCTGTGATATTGTTTTGGGAGGTCAAGTAAGAAATATTTTACTTTGGATTGAAGGCCAAGGCAATTGCTGTTTGGAATAAAGTGATTTTATTTTTTATTATTTCTTAGGCTTTTAAAAATAGCTGTATGCAGAGACGTGACAGGAATCACATACTTCTAAGCCATTAGACCATACAGTCTGTGTTAAGTCAAAAGGAAATGTTATCAGATCATGATTTGATCAATAAGACATGAAAGGAATCATGTTTGTGGGCAAATGGAAAACTACTAGAAACATGAAACCATATCCTTAAATGAGCCACGTTAGCATTTTCAGTACTAGCAATTGCTGGGCAGCGACACATTTTGTGACAGGGAACAGATCTTTCTGCTTCTCAGGATAAAGGTTACTCTTCTTATTGTACTAACAGGACCCAAGTTATTCATTCCAAAGCAATGTCTTCAGTGGAATTAAGTAAACATTAGGGAGTTTGTGGAATTCTGTAGCAAGGAATTAGGGCAATTTATCCCCATCATAGCATCAAACTTTGCTCCAATATTTACCTGGCATTTACATGAAATGATACTTAAGTTTTTAACAAACCTTTTACACATAAAGTCTTTAACTAAATATTATATATCTCTTTCTAAAATCTTTAGCAGTTTATAGAAAAGTCCTCTGATTTAATCCATTGTATTTTATTCACAGATTGTCTACTCTATCAATTTCAATTCTTTTTAAGAGACATATTTCACATTCTGAAAGTTCAAACCTGCTTCAGTTAGCAAATAGCCTGAAATGCAAAAGTTATACAAAAAATTTTAAGGTCAATTTTACCTACTCAGTTAGCAAACAACTTGATGCAATAATTATATATGTATATATATATATATATATATATATATTTTTTTTTTTTTTAAAGAAAAATAAAGTTAAATCTTACCTCGGCTGGTTTGAGCGTCCCTTGTTCTGAAACAAATGTAAAAATTGGCATTGTCAATGCAAAGTTTGTTTGGTTTTTTCTTAGTTAGAAAGCTTAGCTTGTTCTCCTCTGTGGTGTGGTAAAACACTACTGCTTTGTTTTCCTATCTGATACCTGTAATATATTTCCAGGGTCCCTCAGGCCGGACTAGTAATTGTTTTGCAACCCAGGTTCTCTTGCCTTATTGGCTTGTCAGAAAAGTGACTCATGGTTCTCTGTGACTTCTAAGTTATGCTTAACTTTTTTCTATTGTTAATTAAGCAAAGTCAATCCAGCCAAGTAAAGCTTCTTAAATTGGAGCTTTGCACTAAAGTTATGTGCGTGAGAAAAAACTGGGTGAGTACTTTCCTTTTTACACACTTTTAAGAAGATAAACACCAGGTTACAAACATACAACATTTATAATATACTTTAACAGAGTGCAAGACTGCATGCATTCTTTCTTAACTAGTAGTTGTAATTAGTTTGGGTGGGGGGCTTCGGTTTTATTTAAATGCAAAATAACAAAGTGATAGGATTGAATTCCGATGCTAATTTCCTTTCATTCCTAGTTTACCTATCTCTGAATAGAAACAACAAGCTCTCACTGCTGTTCAGATATTGAAAAGTTTTAAAGATTCTAGATCCTCTCAGGTCATAATGTGGCACACAGGCAAGGTCACTGTGAGAATGTGTTTACATGCACAACACAGGAAAAACTGCCACATAATGTTTGCTTCTTTTCTCAGAACCCAGGAGAACCTATGCAGGCCACAAGGTCCAGACTACGCAGGCAAAATACTTCAGACACTGAGGAAAAAAGAAGAGAAAGGGCAGGACTAAATGAAAACACTGCAGACTTGCTTTTTAATGGTTCTAAGAATTCCTTTAACTAGAGTTCAAGAAGAAAACTACAAGAACAGTGGACCAGTGGCTTTAGATTGCTTAACACAGGAAGACTGCCCGAGGCATGGAACAAGAGGTGAATTTTTGTTTTTAAGGACAACTTCTGATAAATGGCAATGGAGGATACATGGAGGGAATGTCACCTTTCTAGAAAACAGCTTAGTATGCATTTTTTGTCAATATTAAATCCAACACTCTGACTTTCATAGATGACTACAGAGGTATCTGCAAAGTCTGAAGTTGACTTTTAAGGAGAAATAGTTGAACATTTATAGGCAGAAAAAAATCACTAATTTTTTTTTCTATTATAAATATGAAGTTCCTTTAATGAAGCACTACCTAAGAAAATTAGCTTGGATAGAAGGTGGATAATATAACAGAAGGTATCGGTGGATTTGGGATACCATGCTCAAACAAAGAAATCAAATTAAATGAACTTTGTTTCCTAACAAAGTAGCTTCAATTCCTGTTTCACAAGTTTGACCAGAATATTCTATTCTGCCAGAGTAGCCCCAGACTACTTTCTTTTACTGGGGTGTAAGAGAATTCTCCTTCTGGTGTGTTAGGAAAAAGAACCTAAAGTGAGAATTAGAAAATACATAGGAGAGTTTATTTATTTTAATTTATTAAATATCTTTAAGAATCTTGATTACAAACATGTTTGTAGTTGGTTTTAAAAAAGTACTTTAAAAGGTATACCCACCTCACCCCCTTCACCAGTACAACCTTCCAGCCACTAATGTCCCCCATCTCTTGCTTCTCCCACCCCCTGCCTGTCTTCAAGACAGGCATTCTCTTTTCCTCACTCACTACCATTGCCATGACAGTTGTTGGTGTAATTATTTCTCTAACTTTATGGTAAGCTTCATATTAGGGCTGGTCTTTCCAAACCTCATCTCTATTGTCTCTGGATATTATTACCATACTGTTTTGTATTATTCTTAAATTCCATAGATGAGTGAGACTATTCTCTGTCTATCTCTCTCCCTCTGACTTATTTCACTCAGCTATGTTTCCATGTCCATCCATGGACAGGAAAATTTCATGACTTCATTTCCTTTATGGCTGCATAGTATTTCATTGTGTATATGTACCACAGTTTCTTCAGCCATTTATCTATTGAAGGGCATCTGGGTTGTTTCCAGATTCTGGCTATTGTAAATAGCATTGCAATGCACATAGGCATAAAAGAACTTTTTGTATTGTGTGTTTTTGTGTTCCTAGGATATATCCCTAGGAGTGGGATAGCTGGATCCTTAGGGAGTTTAATTTCCAGTTTTTTTGAGGAATGTTCATATTGCTTTCCATAAAGGCTGGATGAGATGTCATTCCCACCAGCAGTGATAAGAGTTCCTCTCTCTCCACATCCTCGCCAGCACTGATTGTTCTTGTTCTTTGTGATGTGTCCAGACTCTGTGGTGTTAGATAGTGACTCATGTTGCTTTGATTTGCATCTCCCTGATGATTAGTGATGTGGAGCATTTTTTTATGTGTCTTTGGCCATCTGTATTTCTTCTTTGAGGAAGTATCTGTTCATTTCTTCTTCCCATTTTTTGAGGAGGAGAGTTTAAATTTTTCACCCAAGAAGACCGAGGAAAACTTTTCTATTTCCAGATAACCAACGTCTAGAATGGGAAAAAAATCTGTTTTTTCAAGCAAGTGCTTGTAACTGCACATGCACCTTCAGTCCAGTTTGAAAAGGTCATTTTTGTGGACTCTGCCAAAAGTGTTTTATATGCTCTTGACTTAGGTTTTTTACAATCTATTTTAAATGCATTATTTCTTGACCAACCACTAACATAACCCCTATAGCAATTGCCATCAGGTCAATTTCTTTGATGTTCCTCTGACACTCCTCCAGAAAAGAAAACAACGTCATCTATTGTACTCAGTTTTAAGCATCCAGAAATGTAAGATTTTCATTCGCAAGGGTTTCCTATGTTGCTGCATAGTTTGAGTGCAAGTTGGTCAGCTTCTGTGTCAAAGAGCACTATCAGAGAAAGTGGGAGCAGGGCACAGTAAAGTACAGAACTAAATCCAACTAACTTCATTAAATCTTTATTTCTCTAGATCCTTGTTGACTCCTACTTCCTTTTGCATCTCATCAAGGTATCAACTTCTTTCATAATTTTGATAAAATGTGAAAAGAACTGGGTCGCTCTGTGAGATCCAGAGGGAATAAAATGAGAAAAACTTTTGTACTTGGTGAAACTCTAATAACAAGAGTCCTAAACTGGGACGTGCCATCACTTCCTATTGTCATTCCCAGTAAAGAGACCCATTTCTTCCATGGACTTGGCACAGAGCAATTTGCTCTGATCTGTTCACGCTGAGCTTAGCACATAAAAAGTGGCCCTTGAAGATCTGACCTCTACTTTAGTCATAGCCCATGTTTAGGTTCTGTAAGATCTCTGAGAGTGACGTAAAAGTCAAAGAACTAGAAATAACTCTTAAAAACTAATCTAAGTTCAGAAATTCTCAGTCAGACTCCTTCACTTAAAGATTTGTACTTGCTCAAGTGGCAATACCATTGAGCTGATTGTCACCTTTATAATATAAATTCTGATATTCATATTAATGTACTAGCTTGCTAACTTATAATGGTGATAAGAAAAATCTAGAACAGTGTTTCACGTTTTGTCAAAGTAAAAGTTTACCTTGGCTAGAAAAATGGAAAAAAAAAATCGTATTTGATGAAAAAGTCTGTGGAAAAGTTGCTCTAATTTTCAAGTCTGCAACAATCATTTTTTTCCTGATATACACCCCAAACGACTATATAGATGTTTAATTTTCTAAAACTGTCATTGTCATCAGGGTTAATTATCATTAAATCTATCTTGCTATATTCTGATCAAATAGAAAGGTTCCTGGATCTGATATCAAGGCTCGACATCTCTGGCCCCTGTTGTTCCCAGTTTTTCCCTTTTTTTTTCTTTTCTATCTCATTTCCCTTTATCTCTCACTTCTTTTTGTTTTGTTTTTGTTTTGTTTTTTCGGTCACACCCAGTGATGCTCAGGGGTTACTCCTGGCTCCTAGCTAGGGGGTCCATATGGAACGCTGGGGATCAAACCCAGGTCCGTTCTGGGCAGCCCCGTGAAAGGCAAACTGTGCTATCACTCTGGCTCCTATCTCTCACTTCTTTAAGATAGTAAATCTTCAAGTTTCCAAAAAGATTTTAATCCACATCATATCTTTACCCTGCAGCCTATTTTTTTAGGTGTCTACTGATCAAACTTTAAAATGTATTTAGCCTTCAATATACTTTTCTAGAAGGTGACTCATAGGCCCTCGAGGTGTTTATACCTTATCATCTTTCATCATGTCCCAACTGGTCTGTTTTAATTCAGACCATTCAGAGAAGCGGTGTTACTGAGTTGCTTGGAATCTTTGAAAAAAAATCTATCTCAGTGGGTATAAGGCTCACTATGCAGATTTGTGTAAGAAAACTAATTTCTTTAAAGACTTTGGTGACTTTTTTTTGTTTGTTTGTTTCTGGGTCATACCTGGTGATGCTCATGAGTATACTCCTGGCTCTGTGCTCAGAAATTGCTCCTGGAAGGCTCAGGAGACCATCTGGGATGCCAGGGATAAAACCTGGGTCTGCCATATACAAGGTAAATGCAAATGCCCTACCTGCTATGCTATCACTCGAACCCATTCGTGCATTTCTTATAATTAACTTACTTAAACAGAAAAGTCAGTCCTATTATATTTGTTCTTCCAGTACAAGTGGATCTCAGCAATGCATTATTACATAATTTGATCTCTTATCTGAAGTTCTATTTCTTAAGACTAAACAAATTCATGCCCAGAAAAACTGTTTATCTCAAAGAAGACACAGATGGGCTGAGGAAATAACAAAAAAACCTAGAACACATGGTTTGCATGTGGGAGCCCCAGTTTTTATCCCTGGCACCTACGATCCCCTTGGCGCCAAATTGGAAATAGACCCTAACCACTTCCAGATCCTCTCAGAGTACCACTCCTCTCAAAAATGGAAACCACAAAAAAATAATAATCATATAGTTATTTTGAAGGGGACTTGGCATCATGGCTAATAAGTTTTTTGTTTTTTGTTTTTTGTTTTTTTGAAACACTGAGACTAACAGAAGGCATTTTTACCAGATTTTGTAAGAGGCTTCACAAATATCAAGGTCACCAATGAAATCTAGAGCAGTATTTGGATGTTGTGGGGCAATAAATGACATTTGGAAAGAGTTTCTGATTTCAAGCTCTCACAGAACTCCTGCAATATGATAGTTTACAGTTCACTTCAAAAATTATTAATGTATCATTAAACTGAATCAAATAGTTAAATAAAAAATAGCAATAACAGTGGCATAGGAAATTATCTTGAGAAGTAAAGAGTGGATCAATTTTTATTAAATGCTCTAAGTAAAACTAAGTTGAACTGAAGATATTTTTTGTTATGATAAAGCTCGACTCATGTACAAGTAATATGATAAAATGCCTAGAGGCAAAGGGCTGGAATAAAATTGTACTATAAAAACTTAACAGTTATTATAAATGACCACAGTATTATTTTAAAAAGCCACTTCAGGTGCCAATTTGGGACACAAGTTCTAGGTAGCAATTGTGCAGGTTACACCATAAGGTTACTGAAGCTACTTCCATGCAATTGTGAGAGGCTATAACAGCAGCAGGAGCAGCAGCTGGCCTAGATAAAAGAGAGATTAAACAAAGAAGCAAATGGGAATCTGCTTTGGTTAAATATTAGAGCAGCTGAGGCTTGCATTCCCACTAAAAGATGCAGCTCACCAAAGTTATCTGTTCCAGCAATAACTGCCTTCCAATGTTACTTTCTTAATTTAAACTAAAAGAATGCAAAGCAAGCTGTATTGATCAATGTCAGTTAAGGAGTGGACCAAAGGAACTTAATCAAATATTACAGCAGGGAAAGAAGCATAACATCTCCAAAGGCTACAATCTAGGATTAGACCTTCATGATGGTTAACTGGGAGAGAGGGAGGGAGGGAGGGAGAAAGAGAAAGGAAGGAAGGAAGGAAGGAAGGAAGGAAGGAAGGAAGGAAGGAAGGAAGGAAGGAAGGAAGGAAGG
>PVKC010049315.1:0-10753 GCA_004027635.1 Crocidura indochinensis | reverse complement strand
GCGCTTGTCATGAACCTGTTCTGTGGGAGGAGAAGTGTACCGAGAAGTGATGAGAACTGCGGTTTGGGAACACAGACATCCAGTCTACCTACTGGCTTGTACCTTCTTCACCTTCTGCTCCCTTCCCTGGGCTGATATTATAATTACAAAGGACAAATTCCATCCCCAATTTCTCACAAAATACTGTGCACTTCCCAGATTTTTCACAACATTTCTGAATCCACTTTAGCCTATCATTTACCATGAAAAGGCAATCTCCTTCAAATGAAAATATCATGCCATGAAAGAAGAATTATTAACATTCTATTCAACTATTAGTAAAGTGTGTGTGTGTATGTGTGTGTGTGTATTTCCAGGGATCAAACCCAAAACTTCATACATGTGACTTCAGATGAACTCATTGATAACAGGTGAAAATAGTATTCAAAGGAGGAACACAATTTCTATTGGGTTTAAGGTTCCTTATGTCTACCAGAAACTAGAGATGCAAAGGTAGTCAATGCTTTTACAAATCGGAAAGCTTTATATTGCATCTTATATCATATAGCATATTATATATTTAAAGTGTATAGTGAAAAAGTGACAGAATCTCAGAAAGGATTTTTAATTAATACTTCATGTGAAACAATATTTATGCCACTGTTTGAATGCTGACTGGTTTCATACAATTATGGTCATCCATGCTTTATTTTGTATTACCCTTGATATGAATGCTTTTTAACCTTTCACTGTAATCTGTATTTATCATGAGTTCAAGTTTATCTCTTATAAGCAGCAGCAGGTTGCACGTCTTTTTTTCTTCATAATAAAGTGCTATTTCACAGGGATGTTCCAGGCCATTAAAATGTAAACACATTATTAATGTAACAAATTTGTAATAATTTTACTATAGGGATAATCAGTATTACTCTCATTTGATGTATTTGATATAATTATATTTTATATATAATATGTTGATATCAATATGTTGATACAGAATATTATATACTATGTAATTATATAATATCAATATATGCTATAAACATTTTATATGATTTTGTTTTTTACATGTTTTAATGCTGTCATTTATTATAATAATTTTTTCCATCTTCTTCATGTTATTTTCTTCTAGTTGTTTTTTCTTTGATGTTACCTTTCACTTAACATAGAAATTATATATTTCCACTTTCAAATGTAACACAAAATCTAGATATCATTCTGGAAGTCATCTTTAGTAGTCTATGATACGTACTCAATTTAATATTTTCATAGTCATGCATGACTTATAGAGGCCCTGGAAGGGGGTCGAGAGGATAGTGCCATTGAGCTAACTCACATGACTGGAATAGCAACCAGCTTTAGGCTCTCAAAGAAATCTGTTTGCTCTTTGTGGCAGAACTGTCAAGATGTCTAAATATTCCCTCTGATTTTCTATAAAGAATGACTTTCTATAAAGTCACCAATATTCATAAAAATGAGTCAACTATTTCATTTCTTGTTCCCAGGAAATAAAATGGAGGGATTCTTGGATGAAAGAAGAGTGGATTGGAGAAATGAAATATGTCTATCTCTAGTATGGTTTCCTGGACTTTAGGGGATGAATTTTCTCTATTATCCATAGTAATGAACATATTCTCAATGTGATAGTATTTGTCAAGCTGGTTTTACTCATTTACTCTGGTGCCAAACCCACACTGGCAAACCTGTTCCCTGTGCCTCTAGTTTACCTGGCCAGCAATTGGACATAGGTGACATTCATGAGCATGACTGATGAACACATTGATGAGTTTCCAGTCATTTTCAAAGTCAAGTAGCTGGAAAAGGAGGGAACAGGGAGGCAACATAAAAACAGAATGGTGAGAATTGGAACCAGTGTTTTCAAAATTTCATAACCCATCCCATAAAATCACACTACATACTTCTTTTTGAAAGAAAGAATATATTATGTTTATCAAAAGTTATATAACTATTCTAGCAGGTAATTTAAATAAACATAATTTTATTAAAAATCCCTCTTTGAAACATTTTATTCTCCAAAAGTAATTTTAAGAAAACAGGGATACATGGAGGTTTTAATAGCATTTCTTCTAAAATGAAAATGTAGAGGCTGGTGTGGTGGCACAGTGGTACGGCATTTGCCTTGCATGTGGCTGACCTAGGGTGGAAGGAGGTTTAATTCATTGGTGTCCCATATGGTCCCCAAACCAGGAGTAATTTCTGAGCACATAGCCTGGAGTAACCTCAGAACGTCACAGGGTGTGGCCCAAAAACCAAAAAAAAAAAAGACATTTAAGCCCCATAATTACAAATATGATTGTGGTTGGTTTGCCTTCATGTAAAGAATACCCCCACCTCACCAGTGCAACATACCCATCACCAATGTCCCAAATCTCCCTCCTCTCCACACCACCCCCGCCTGTACTCTAGACAAGCTTTCTACTTCACTCATTCATTCACATTATTAGGATAGTTCTAATTGTAGTTCTTTCTCTAACTTCTCTCATCACTCTTTGTGGTGAGCTTCATGTCATGAGCTGTACTTTCCAGCCCTCCTCTCTTTTGTATCTGAGAATTATTGCAAAATGTCTTTAATTTTTCATAAACCCCATAGATGATTAAGACTATTCTGCATCTATCTTTCTCCCTCTAACTTATTTCACTAAGTATAATGGATTTCATGTACATCCATTATAGGAAAATTTCATGACTTTATCTCTCCTGACGGCTGCATAATATTCCATTGTGTATATGTACCACGGTTTCTTTAGTCATTCATCTGTTGAAGGGCATCTTGGTTGTTTCCAGAATCTGGCTATTATAAATAGTGCTGCAATAAATATAGGTTTGAGGAAGGTATTTTTGTATTGTATGTTTGTGTTTCTAGGATATATCTCTAGGAGTGATATAGCTAGATCATATGGGAGCTCAATTTCTAGTTTTTGGAGGAATCTCTGTATCTCTTTCCATAAAGGTTAGACTAGACGGCATTCCCACCAGCAGTAAAAGAGTTCCTTTCTCTCCACATCCCTGCAAGCACTGATTTTCTCATTCTTTGATGTGCACCAATCCCTGTGGCATGAGATGGTACCTCATAGATGTTTTCGTTTGCATCTCCCTGATGATTATTTATGTGGAGCATTTTTCATGTGTCTTTTAGTCATTTGTATTTCTTCTTTCACAAAGTGTCTGTTCATTTCTTCTCCCCATTTTTTTGATGGGCTAAGATTTCTGTTCTTGTAAATGTCTGTCAATGCCTTGTATATTTTGGATATTAGCTCCTTATCTGATGGGTATTGGGTAAATAATTTCTACCACTCGGTGGGTGGCTCTTGTATTCTGGGCACTATTTCCTTTGATGTGCAGAAGCTTTTCAGCTTAATAGAGTCCCATTTGTTTATCTATGCTTCCACTTGTTTGGAGAGTGCTGTTTCCTCCTTAAAGACGTCTTTAGCCTTAATGTCATGGAGTGTTTTACCTACGTGTTGTTCTTTATACCTTATGGTTTCATATGTGATATCAAGGTCTTTAATCCATTTGGATTTTGCCTTCGTACATGGTGTGAGCTGTGGGGTCTGAGTTCGCTTTATTTGCAAGTGGCTAACCAATTGTGCCAACACCACTTGTTGTAGAGCTTTCCTTGCTCCATTTAGGATTAATTGCTCCTTTATAAAATCGAGGTGATTGTATGGGTAACATTCTTTGAGTACTCAAGCCTATTCCACGGATCTGAGGGTCTGTCTTTATTCCTATGGCATGCTATTTTGGTAACTATTGCTTTGTAATACAGCATAAAATCGGGGAAAGTAATGTCTTCCATTTCCTTTTCTCAAGGATTGCTTTTTCTATTCTAGGGTGTTTATTTTCTATTTGATCCACTTCTTGGTAACAAACTTGTTAATAAAAAAGTGAAAAACAAGAAGTAGCATTCAGATCTGTAGTGGGAAATTTATGTATAAACTATGACACATAAAATAAACACATTATTACTTTGATCATGATCATCATGCAGGAAAATGTAGCCGTTGTATTGGGAAATTATTCATTAAAAATAAAGGTTATAGGAATTCTACTTTAACATGAGTGATACCATATATATGTTCTAGAAAATTTAAGTAGATTGGAGGCAGGAAATGTGCAATGTTCTCTGATGTACTGATTAGCAATGGGCCTTGTATGATTGATAATCAAGAGAAACTTTCTAACAATTAAAACTTTTAAAAAAATTATGTAGAAATGTAGGATTCAAAACTCTTATGAAACGAAATATAGATTGGTCTCTGGATAAGGGTGGTTTTTAAAATATTTTGTTTTATCTTCTTAGAATATTTCTATAATGAATGTGATTAATTTGGGGGCAAAGTGTTTTTCCCATTTAATCTTTAAGAAAAAGGGGAGGGAGAAAGAAAGAAAAACATGGAGTCCTTTAAAATCTGTGATTCTGTAACATTCCGTTTTACATTTTTGTGTGAATTTGTCAGGTCACATGTCTTTTGGAACTCTAGTTTCCTCAACTATAAATTTGCTAGTTTTGAATCCCCCCCCCATTTTTTTCAGTATATTTGGACTATTCTAGAAATTCTAAAATTCTCTTTTTAGTGAAGAACCAACTTAGTTCTGACATAAAATTCTTTCAGTTGTCATTATTCCAAGGTAACCTGTTCTTAATGCCTGAGCTCCTCTGAATGCTAGAAGTCTACTGCCTTTGATCCTAATGGACCTGGCTCAGGATGTGGTTGGTATCGTCTTGGTATCTAGACAGGTTTTGATTTGATACATGCCCAAGGACATGGAGGAAAAGAAAATAGATTTATTGTGATATAAAAGGAAATCTTGAATAATTTGTGTCTAAACTGCAATGGGCCTGCATGCATGCTACAGAAAGTTCATCGAAGCCAAAAGAAAGTGATAATTTGCAGTAGTGTAATTATCCTCTTTACTGAGCATTGACTGTACCAGCACATCATATATCATTTAATCCTTTTTAAACCTTAAGTTATGGGATCCTATTAACCCCATTTTACAACTGGGGTTGTAAAAACTGCTGTTTTGTTTGTTTGTTTTACAACTGGAATTTGTAAAAACCATTGTAAAAACAGTTGTTTGGAAACAACTTCTGTTTGGGAAAGCTACGTGACTTTGAGACCACCACAGGATTACTAGAGAAAGAATTCAGGATTCTAACCCAATCCTATGCCATTTTAGGACAATATCTCTGTACTACTTAAATAGGAAGTCACATGGTCTGTTTTTACTAATGGGAGGACAATACTGAAAAAAATTGAAGAAGGAACTTGTTTTAATGTCTTCTAGAAAGTCACTAACAAAGGACCTTTTGTTGAAGAACCAGACCAGATTGACTGCTTAAAATTTTGGTATGAGGGTTGTAGAACATCAGGGGTCTGATCTGAAAGGGATAACAGAGTCCATTGGAGATGGGCTACCCAGAAAAAGGATTCAAAGTGTTCTTACCGGGTTTTCTTGCATGTTCCTCACCAGTTCTATAGCTTCCATCCATAAGGGACTGTGAACATGGAGGATAGAGCAGAGGAAAAATGAATTAAATTGAACTTGGTTGCGGGTTGTAAGTTGGATCCCTACTTCTTCCCCAACCTGGGGAATCTCTAAGACAGGCCAGTAGCTATGCAGAGAGCCAGTAAAGGGACTTACTCAGCACCAGGCTGGGGTGTGACTTCCATAGTGGGGATGCACTCTAGACACATAACGGTCGGATTGAAGTAGTTGATGATGTCTGTAAGAACTATAGAGAGCTGCATTGAGACCATGGACTGGAAACTGTGCTCACCTGAAGAGACTGATTCCCTCTAGGGGTTGGTACCATTGTTACCATGGCTGGCAACCTTTCTAAAATATTACCCTCATATCCAACATGAACTGTGAAGTCAAGTTCCCAGAAGCCTCCCTGAGTGAATGCACAGAGGTATTACCACCTGTGAATTGGGAGGCCAGGTTTATTGCACACCTCTTACTTGCAGTTAAGAGAAACAGAGGCAATTATTAGCTCTTCCAGCTCATGAAAAATGCTGAGATTTGGGTCTGAGCTCTTGGACACCAAAACTCTTCAAGTCACTCTTTCAGTTTTGGAGGGGAATAAGAGCTGGGTCAGGGATTCATGGCTTTCTCTTGCTGAGAGTGAGAGCAGGACACAAAGGATCCAAGACATAGGTTTGGATTCCCAGGTTACAGGCAGACACACACTAAAAATAGCATTGTCAGGAACTGGAGAGATAGTACAGTGGGTACAGCACTTGCCTTGCTTGTGCTTGACCTAGGTCAATCCCTAACATCTGATATTATTCCCTGAAACCTACCAGATACAATTCCTGAGTAGAAAGGCAGGAGTAAGTCCTGAATACTGCCAGGTGTAGCCCCCCCACCCCAGTCCCCATGAACAACAACAACAAAATAATGCTGACAGTAGCAGTGTACTTTCCTCTGAACACAAAGGGCAGTGGAGTGGACAAAATGGAGGCTCTCCAAGTGTAGGACAGCACCGCTTTCTTTGTTTTCTCCATCCAGCCATTCGTAGAGTTTTGTGTGTGCCCTCTTCAGAAGCAGCATGAATGCAATCCCCTCTGAAGAGGCAGATAGTTGGGGACTCGGGACATGAGTCCCTATGCTTTGCTATTTGTTCCAGTCACCTGAGTTCTGTGTGGCCAATCTTCCTTCCCACCTTTATTGTTAGTACCCTTTTAATTGTAACAACCATGCATAACATTGTTTACTATTCAGTGATGCAACGGTGTTTGTGTGTGTACTTAAGTGCATAGAAGGCAATATTTTAAGATGGGAGGGGAGCATGTGTCAGAATAATATCCGAGGAACAATTTTAAGCATGAAAATCTGGGAAAGACTGGATTCACAAATCTATTGCAGTACTTCTTGGAAGTCCAACATGAAAACATGATTATGAATTTATTTTTTGCATTAATACTGGTTTATTCTTTTTGGTATTATTGTGTGTATGTTTTATCCTAGGGGTTAAAACAAAGACTTGTGTTTGAGGGACCATGGGTTGCAGCATTTATATTAAGGCTAATATTTAAAGCAATATCCCATCATTTGAGCCATCTCCCTGAATCTTTACTAACCTCTTTTATTTAGGTTTGCTCTTGCAGACTGCAAACAAAGGGCTCATATCAAGGAATAAATTTGAGAAAAGCTGACAGTTTCTGAATCAGTGGGGATCTTTTTCAGTACCTTTAGACACTTCCCAATGAGATGACTCCCCTTTCACCACTTTGGCTATCAGTATCTGTTATCTATCAATCAGTGATTCTCAATGTTGGAGGCAATCTTTCCACCTCCTATGGTGATAGTGAGTGCTGAAGCAGGGAACTATCTATTCAAACCTAACCATGCTGGAGGTACTCCAGGGTATCTGAGATACTCTGTCCAGGCCTTTCAGAAATTCTTTCCTGAGCCTTTACCATTCACTAAAGATCTGTTGTTGTCTTTTGGATAAATACTCTTGTATTAAATATTAAATATAAACTCCTTGATGGTGCATGGAGTGGAAGAAGCCTTCAGCCCCTAAGGTAGGTCTGTACGTATTTGGGTAAAGGCTAAGAAATGACCCACAGGCAATCAGTAGAAGTCAGGAGACATACAGCTTTATTTAGACCCTAACTACCATGTGCATATCTCATATGGATTCTAAGCTAAGCAGCCTCTTTCCCACTCCTGCATCTATCCTGTCTCTCAGGCCTCATCTTTTTCTCCTTGGTATGTCTTCCTTGCTCAGCCTCTGTCTAACTCTAATCCTACGCAGTCCCTGAAATTACCAACCATAGACCCCTTGCAGCTATGAGAGGTTCTCCCTTTCCAGGTGAGATAGGAAGGACGTTGGGGAGAGGGTAACAAAACACCACATTACTTTTAAATTGGAGAATTTATTTCCCAAGTACATCTCAGAGTCACCCATTTTTCTCTAACACTATGACCTAGAGTTCAAAAGTGTCCATTGTGCTCACTAATCAAAAGGCTAATACATAAGAAGGGACTCAGAAAATACATTCTGGCTAATAAAATACAAAACTCACCTGTGCACACTCTCAGGCATACCTCCTGGGATATTTTCTCAATCCTGCAAGTAGAGGCAAAGAAAGGTTAATCAGAGAGTGCTCTCCCCTCTTTCTCTTTGTCACACACACCCCCACACACATGCAACAAATGTCCCCCTGGCTTCTGTGATTTTCTCCAAAAGTAACATCGGCTCCTACTGGTTCTTGGTTCTGAGTTTTTCATTAGAGTAATACACATGCATTTGATGGAAAATAAGATAGGATAATAGGATGAGTTTTTCCCACCATGACTAGTCCCTAAGATCTCTAGTCATATCCCAAGAAAATGTATCATAACATCAGTCTGTTCTCATCCCAATGGAGTACCTGAGAGGACAGCATATCATGTGGCACAAAGACCAACTCCCTTTCTATATTTCCCCAGTTTTCCCAGAAAAGTGGAGAAAAGGATGATTTCATGATTCAATGTTGGTTAAAAATTCAGGAGAATCGGGGCTGGTGAGGTGGTGCTAGAGTTAAGGTGTATGTCTTGCAAGCACTAGCCAAGGAAGAACCGTGGTTCGATCCCCTGGTGTCCCATATGGTCCCCCCAAGCCAGGGGCAATTTCTGAGCGCTTAGCCAGGAGAAACTCCTGAGCATCAAATGGGTGTGGCCCGAGAAACCAAAAAAAAAAAAAATCAGGAGAATCGTCTTTGCTCTGTCACTTCTCTCAAGGAAATGTGGAGCAAAGACACTCCCTGGTCATTAGATTTCTTCATAATAGAAATAAGAGGAATATAGGATCTCAGGTTCACATCATATCATCATTTAGGTTCCAAGTAACTCACCAATTCAGCTTCTCCATCACATTGACAGTGCTTGCAGCCACCTGAAAGAGAGAAGAGACCTGAGACAACCTGGCCGGAAAGGCTGAAGCCTTGCCTCTAGAGACCAGCGTTGTCTGTGGAATGGAGCACTCCCTAATTCAGAGTCTCAAACTCGCGGCTCTTGGGCCATTTGCGGCCCTCCATACAACATTTTGTGGCCCTGCTCTAAAGGAATCTTTTTTTGTTTTGTTTTGTTTTAGTTGTTTGGGTCACACCCCCCAATGTTCAAGGCTTAATAATGACTTTACGCTCAAGGATCACCCCGACTTTGCCTCCTGCGGCCCGCAGGTAAATTGAGTTTGAGACCCCTGCGAAAGGGGAATAATTCCCATGGATAAAGGGGAATCATGATTCAGAGAAAGGTCTGTCTGTCCCTGTTGCTTTGCAGAGAGGTAAGAGAGATTTCCCTCAATCCTATAGTTTAAAGTAATAGCTACTATATGTCTCACTATTTCTCTCAGAACAAAAACAAACAAACAAAAAAAGAGTTGGAAGGTTTCATGCCTGGTTTCCTGAGGGATTGGAAAGGATCCTGGGATGGACTAGTGCGAGAAGTGAAGTAGGAAGGTCCTGGTGGGTAGGGCTAGTGATAGTGAAGGATCATCCTGACTCTGATGATTTAGCTGTACCATGTACCAAGGCCCCCCAAAATGAAGCCTTTATGCCCCACCCCCAAAAAAGGTGTTCACTCATTTAGTGGTGTAGATTTGCATGGGTGGAAGTAGCACTCCAAAGAGTGTTACGAAGACCAGGCCAAGTTGGAAGTTGACTTAGAATCAAGAAACAAAACCCACTTGGAAGTGTTGAGTTTGAAAATGTTTGATTTTGAAAATATTTGGCCTTGAGTCCCTACATTAAGTGTGGGTTTAATTCTGAGTTCTTGTGTTTTACCTGAGAGCTTGACATAATAGTATTTAGGAATAGTAGATTTAGACTGTTAGCTTAGAATGATATAGTAAATAAGAAACTAGTTTCTCTTCTTACAAAGTTTGTGTTTTCCCTTTTTCATACAGCTTAGAAAAAAACCCTTCCTTGCTTTTAAAGTTATATTTTTCACCCCACAAGTTACTTCAGTAACCCTGACCACCAGGCAGAGCCTCACTGTCCAGTGTAGCCCTGGGTTAGCTGCTTGACTGGCCCAACAGATAAGAAATACTGTTGCTCACTTGATGCTTACTGAGGAAATAAAAAAACAGGATATTTAGGAAAGAGATCAAAAAGACATTCTGGCACTTAAAAACATAACTTAATAACTAAGTAAAATGTTAGGTCAAAAGTAGTTATGAGTCAAGGACATGCTAACTTTGCTTTTGTTATTGCTGACTAAAAAGTTTTAAAATTCTAGCTGCCCAGAGTGACATTGCCACCCTAATAACATGACATCACTGCCCTGCCAGCAGGAGTAACTCCCCAGCTAGCTGGCTCAGAGAGGTAAGACACTCAAACATCAAGCAGGCGCCCAGGGGAAGGAGGCTCTAAAGCAATTTCAAGGGGCAATCAGGGCACTATGAAATACAGCTTAACCAATATGGGGTGATATAGAAAACATAAAAATAGTTATCTATAAGACTATGCTGATCTTACTTCTGTCACTAGCTTGCTTCATGACCTTCCCCACAGCCCACAGCCCAGAGTGACATCTCTACCCTGGCACAGGGCACCTCTGCCCTGCTGGCAAGGGATTCCCCAAGCCAAATCAGTACACATCTAGGGACCACCTGGGAGGACTACCCTTATACAGAAAAACATCAGGCTCAGGGTGGAAAACGTGAGGTCATGAAGGGGCAGGAATTGCACCATTTTCTGAGATTGTCATTGGTACAATTCAAACTCATACAATCTGTACAACCTATAAAATGCTTTGA
>PVKC010049314.1:0-10658 GCA_004027635.1 Crocidura indochinensis | reverse complement strand
TATTGAAACAAAATAGTTTTTATTGAAGGAACTTATTTAGAAAATATGAGGAAAGAAGAGAGAACATATATGTTAAAGAGACTTCTTCAGAGTTGAAATAAGCAATATACACAAACAAGCAAGTGAGACAAGAGTTCAAGAAAAAATACAGCTTGAAGAACAAGCCCAGAAGGGCTGTCAAGAGGAACATTTTTTAAATAAATTCCTTAATTGAATTACCAGGAAATACAAAGTTACAATGTTATTCATGACTGAATTTCAGTCATAAATCCTCCAAATATTTATTCCTGTAATTTTACATATATAAATATTAACCTGCTTATTGTCACAGAAAAGCCTACTGTTGATGGTCTCCTCATAATCTCAATTTTTCAGTAGCTCCTCCTTTTCTTAGAGTCCACTATTTCCTGGGTTAGGCCTTAGATTTCTGCATCTGGTATTGCCTCATTTTCTCCTCTCCAAAAACTTTAGGATTTGTAGGCCCAAGTTAGTTTGCGTGGCTTTGGACTTCTTTTTGACTAGGATATTTCTTAAATTTTATTATTATTTCCAGAAGAATTGTGCCAGTGACTCATATAACTCATAAAGGAAGCAAGGGCAGTTCATCTAGAAAAGAGTGCTACTCTGTTCGACCCACATCTGTCAGCATACTTGGGGAAATAGCCTGATGCGATGCTGCTGACAAAATTCTATGATCTAGTGTCCTTGAAGACTAGATAGTCCTGGCTTCCTGAAGATGACTACAGACATAGGGCATAAAACCAGAGATAATGCATTCAAAAGGGTAAAGGAAGAACTATAGGTCCTACATGCTCTCTGTAGAGCAACCTAAGTCAATACAACATGCAAACCCATTGCCTGTCATCATTTCGGTCCAACCCTGCTCTGTGAAGACTCCCAAACCAGAATCAAATCCAGTAGGTTAGATCATCTCTTAGACTGCAATGCTGTGTCCCCTGAAATATAGTCAGGTAAAGCTCAGTTGATAAAGCTGCCTCGAGGCAGAGAGGACAGCACCTCACACCGCACATAAATGGGACCTGAGGATCTGTAGTGAAGAGGAAAAGGGCAGAAAATTTCTAGGTCTGAACTCAGATCCACAGGAACGATCAGGCACCAACCATTTGCCAGAGAGTTTTCATTACATCTTCCATGCTCTTTTCTTCCTCTAGACCACAAACTACCTTGCCCAAAGTCATCAGTTACTGAGCTGGCATTGGTGCCCTACACCTCTTTGATGGAAAGCATTTATACCACATTGAAGAGAAATCCTTTGTGTGCTATAACTGGGCCCATTTTCACATTCTAAATGCCCATGAATGTTTGCTTCCTAATAAGAGACCTCAGCCACCCTAACCACATCCTTATCCCTTTAATCTAAGTGAAAATTTAGCTAATTCTTTAAACAAATTGCTCAAGAACATAAAAACCCTCTTTGTTAAAATGTGTTCTCATCAAATTGTCAGCAAACTTTCCAAAGTTTCTCCATCTGAGCACTTTGTCATAAAATGTCACTTCTCAAAGGAAATGGTGACGATACTTGCCGATTTCTATGTTCAATAACAAGATCTTCCTCAGCATATTCTTTAAAGATTGCCTTTAAAGATTATCTAGAAACAAAGAGGGGCAGGTGTGACAACAAGAAACAAGAGCTGTTTTTGCATTGGTGACAAACCACATTGTAACTCTAAGAGATACAAATATTGAAGGAATGAGGCACTAGTCAGAAAAAAATACTTATATATACATACATACATATATGTATATATGTGTGTATTTGATGGACAGATGATATTTGAAAAGCAAAGACAAACCACCACTACACCTAGAAAGACTAAAAACTCAGTGCATATTTAACTTCCTTTCATTCTATTGACTATTAAATATTTCCAAAGGGATGCCCCACAGATATCACATATCCAATATAAGTAAGAGAAACTGCTGGAGGCATTGATATAAAGTCAAGAGTAAATTCTCTTGGACCAAGGAAAAAACAGAACATTATAACATAACTTACCAGAAAGATTTTCATTAATCAAAGGAAAAGCTTTTAAAAAAGTAACATAACCAAATATTGTTATTTTTCCAACCATAGACTGCGGTATCAGTCATCCAATAGCTTATTCCCCTGATTACTCAAGTTGTTGAGAGGGATAAAAAGAAGCCTAAAAGTCTGGATTTCTCAAAAAGTATTGCAAAATTAAATTCAAAGAACAAACATATGTCTAATTCTTAAAATATGGCTTGTTAATAAGCAAGTGGGATAATTTTATGAGGCTCCCTCATGAAATTAAATACCCAAATTCATAAATTTATGTTCAAAGCTTTTTTCATGACACCACAATTTCCAGTCCTTTGTGTGAGAGATAATTGACAAATATATATTCCTCCTAATAAATAGATCTTGCCTCATTCGTTTCCAATTTTTATGGAATTTAAAAAATTTATTTACATGTTAGTAAGCTTCATACCAGGGGCCTACCCTTACAGCCCACATCTCTATTGTCTCCATGTATTATTACAATAAAGTCTTTTATTTTTCTTAAATCTCATAGATGAATGAAAATATTCTGTGCCTATCTCTCTCCCTCTGACTTATTTCACTCAGCATAATAATTTCCATGTCCATCCATGTGTAGGAAAATTTTATGACTTCATTTTTCCTGACAGCTGCATAGTATTCCATTGTGTATATGTTTCACAGTTTCTTTAGCCATTCATCTGTTGTCAGCCTTCTGGGGGTGTTTCCAGATTATAGAGCTGCATTAAATATAGATGTGCAGAAGGCATTTTTGCATGTGTTTTAGTGTCCCTAGGGTATATCCCTAGGTATATAGTTGGATCATATGGGAGCTCAATTTCCAGTTTTTTGAGAAACCTCCATATTGTTTCCCAGAAAGGTTAGACTAAATGGCATTCCCACCAACAGTGAATGAGAGTTCCTTTCTCCCCACATCCCTGCCAGCACTGATTGTTCTTATTCTTTGTGATCTGTGGTGTGAGATTATACCTCATTATTGTTTGGATTTGCATCTTCCTGATGATTAGTGATGTGGAGCATTTTTTCATGTGTCTTTTAGCCATTTGTATTTTTTCTTTGAGAAAGTGTCTGTTCATCTCTCTTTACCCCATTTTTGATGGGGTTAGTTTTATTTTCTTGTGAAGTTCTGTCAGTACCTTGTATACTTTGATATTAGCTCCTTATCTAATGGGTATTGGGTGAAGTTTCTCCCATTCTGTGAGTGGCCTTTGTATCCTAGGCACTATTTCCTTTGAGATGCAGAAGCTTTTCAGCTTTATGTAGCCCCATTTGATTCCACTTGTTGGAAGAGTGCTTTTTCCTCTTTCATTTAATCTCAATGTCATGGAGTGTTTCACCTATGTGTTCTTCTATATACCTTATGGTTCCTGGTCTGAGATCAAGGTCTTTAATCCATTTAGATTTGACCTTTGAGTATGGTAGTGGATGGAGTTCTGAGTTTGCTTTTATGCATGTGACTGACCAGTTGTCCTAACATCACTTGTTGGAGAGGCTTTCTTAGTTCCATTTTGTGTTTCTTGCCCCTTTATCAAATATTAATTGATTGTATGTCTAGAAAATATTCTCTGAATACTCAAGTCTATTTCACTGATCTGAGGATCTGTCTTTATTATTTATACCATGCTGTTTTAATGACTATTGCTTTGTAGTACAATTTAAAGTTGGGTAAATTGATGTCCCACCCATCATTCTTTTCCTAACTGTTGCTTTAGCTATTTGTGTGTCCAAGTTTATTTCAGGAGTGTTTGATACACTTCTTTGAAGAATGTCATGGGTATCTTTAAGGGAACTGCAATAAATCTATACTATTCATTGTTAGTGAGTGAGAGAATTACAATGCCTGTCTCAAATACATGCAGGGGGTGGAGGAGGAGTTTGATGGGGGTATTGGTGATTGGAATGTTGCACTGGTGAAGGGGATTCCTTTCTTGTAACTGAAACCCAACTACAAACACGTTTTAATCACAATTTTAAATATAGATATTAATTTTAAAAATAATAATAAAATTAAAAAAAAAAAGGTCATTGGTTTGAATCCCGGTGCCCCATATGGTCCCCTGTGCCTTCCAGGAGCAATTTCTGAGCATGGAGTCAGGAGTAACCCCTGAGCACTGCCGGGTGTGACAAAAACCACAAAAAAATAATAATAAAATTAAATAGGAAAAGACTAATATCACTAATAAAATGTTCATCTCTAGGGGCTAGAGCTGTGGCATAAGCAGTAGGGTGTTTGCCTTGCACGCGCTAACATAGGACAGATCACGGTTCAATCTCCTGGTGTCCCATTTGGCCCCCCCAAGCTAGAAGTTATTTCAGAGTGCATAGCCAAGAGTAACCCCTGAGCATCACTGGGTGTGGCCCCCCACAAAATGTTCATCTCTAAATAAAAAAAATTATTTACAAAATTATTGACAATTGAGTTTTAAGTATACAATATTTTATCACCAATACCACCACCAATGTCAATCTCCCTCTACCAGTGTTTACATGTTCCCTCCTTATACACACATACACATACACACACACACACACACACACACACACACCTGCCACCCCTGACCCTGATCCCACATTACTTTATTTTCTCAATTTCTTCCTTCCCTTCTTGATTCCTTCTTTTTCTCTGCTCTCTCCCTATATTCTGAGGTCAAAGCTGATCCAAACGTCCCCCTTTTGCTATATAATATTTTTTCTTTCAGTTATTCTATATAACACAGATAAGTTAGCTCATCCTGTGTTTGTTTTTTTTTTCTCTTGGATTACTTCATTTAACGTGGTATCTGAAACCAAGTTGCAGTAAATTGCATGTTTTTCAACTTTCCATGCAACTGCTTAGTATTCCATTGTGTATGCGTACTTTATATCTATAATTCATTTATGTGTCATTGGGGACCTAGGTTGATTCCATTTCTTAACTATTGTACTAAGTTCTGCAATAAATAATGGTATGCACATGTCCCTTTAAATGAATGGGGTTTTTTCTCCCTGGGATAAATATAGTCTAAACATTGAGTCAGAATTGAGCAGAATGAGGTACAAAACCCGATATTAGGGGCAGTTAATTTTTGATAAAAAAGCTGGAACATGAAATAGAGTCAAGATAGCCTTTCAATTAATAGTGTTGGGAAACCGGGTAACCACATGTGCAAAAATATAGCTGGATCTGTATCTCACATCTTAAACAAAAGCCATTTGTTCCTAATTTCAACTCACACACCCAAAGTAGGTCCCTAAAAAATACTTAATATCCCTCCTACATCTATCTATTTGTCATCATTAAATTGAAGCATTATTTCCTCAAAAATACTCTGCCTATCCCTTTCATTCCTATTTTCCGTATTGCCTGAGAGATCAATACCCAATGTCTGAATTATTTGAATTGGCCACTTGCCTCCCATCAATGATTCCTCACACTCACCTTGCCAGCCATTACCTAAAAAAATTGCCTCAGATATAACATTTGTCTTCCCATAAACTCTCATCATCTGTATCTGTGGAACATTTCTTTACCTTCATGAACCTTTTGGAATTAATCATAAACTCTGTAACTAGCTTCCCCAGAAAATACATCCATACACTTCCCAGTTTCTGTCTTTAACTTCAGAAAAGTTATAAAATCAGCCAAAAATAAATAAAGTTAAAGAACCATCAGCATAAAGAATGAAAGCCCCAATCTAGAATTCCCTACTTTAACCATTATGGGTCTTTGGGGTTTTCTGAGTAAACTTCTGGCAAATTACTCACTTATATTCTAAGGTTTGTTTGGAATGGGGGAAAGTGGTGTTCGTTTTATAACTCCCCAAACCCATGGTTGATCCTTTGCACACAGAAAATCTTTAATTTCACTAGAGACACAGCTGAATATGTCTTAATGACAATAAGAGAATGAGATGCCTTCTGTCCAATGAACAAGTCAATATGAAATCGGTCTTCCAATTCTTTCCTATTCACCTCTCTCCTATTCAATAGTAGAAACAAACTTGAAGAGGTTGAAGTCTATGACCAAACCTTTTCTGTGGGTACTTACTATGCAATATTGTTGGATTTTAAGATGAATGGTGAAGTTCACCTAATAAGGTAAAGTTTAGAAAGAAAATAAAAACTGAAGTCTCATTTTTAGAAAAAAAATCATATTAAATAAATTTTGGGATAAATTTGGGCAACTTCCTAAACCCTGTGACAATAAAGTTCTGGGGCAGACAAATTTAATAGAGTTTCCTGCGTGACAAAGATAGATCTTTGTAGGCCTGAGAAATGGGAACTTTGGACTTCTTAGCACTCTGTATCTGAAAACTTTGAACTCATGCCTCATAACTATCACTTTAATGAGAGCAAATGTTATTTGTGTTCGTTTTATCTTTTGGTTAATAGAGGCAGATAAAGTCCTTCCTAAAAGGTGGGAAAAAAATCCTTCCAAAAATTGATGGGTGATGATAGCTCGATACAGCTCTTAGAAATATTCTAGAATAGGAGTTACAGAGGCTATTTCAATTTCTACCCCAAAGTTCAACCACACTCAGAACTTCTGGAAATACAGCATGACCCTTCCTCTAAAAAGTGTCTCAAGAAGAGGACAAACAAATAGGCACACTAAAGTGAAAGCAAGGACCCTAGAACTAGTACAGGAGCTTAGGTGAGGCACTTGCTTCGCATGTAGCTGACCTAGCACTTCATAGTATTGCCAATGTTCACTCTTAAGCACAGAGCTAGAAACAGGCCTTGGTCCCTGGTGGGTGTGCTCCCCAGAACTAAACAAAATGAATTAGCTAGAGTATTAGGCAATGGCAGGTCTTTATCTTAATGTGATTAACTCTTTGGTAGCTCTTAAATTATTTTAGAAATAAGGAAATCAAGGTAGGGAGAGCTCAGATGACTTAGAAAGTCATGTACTCAGTGAATGGTGTATTGTGGGACTTACGCTGAACAATCTTAGAAGCCAGGCTCCTAAGAAGAAATTAATAGAACTTTACCCAAAAACCTCCTAGCCAAGGGTAGAGAATTCACATCTGGGAACTAAGTCATTACCTCGGATCTCATCCTTAAGCTCATAAATAATTATACTATTAAAAATTGCCAACAACAATATATTATTACAGGGCCAGTCATACTTTTCAGAAATAAAATACTAATTCAATTTTTTTGGTCTTTTTGGGTCACACCCGGCAGCGCTCAGGGGTTACTCCTGGCTCCATGCTCAGAAATTGCTCCTGGCAGGCACGGGGGACCATATGGGGCACCGGGATTCGAACCGATGACCTTTTGCATGAAAGGCAAATGCCTTACCTCCATGCTATCTCCCGGGCCCCCAATTTTTAAGGCAAAGGTTGAGAACTCTATTGAGTTCATGAAAATACAATATTGGACTGACAGTCTCATGAGGAAATCATATGTTGAAAATTTAAATATTTCCCCCAAAATATTATCAAAATATTAATTTCACCCTAAAAATTAAAAAATGATCAATTTTAAAAGTGAATATCCATGATTTCTTAAATTATTTATGCACAAAGAACATTCATAATGACCAGCCCAAATTTAAGACTTTCTGTAAAATGTCAAGAGGTTTTTCCACTCACTTAAAAAAATATCTTCACCCCAAAAATACAAGCAAGTGTTGGTTTTTCATAATAGTGGGAAACAAAAATGGCTTGGTGTGAAGTTTTCTTAAAACTCCATTTCGTCAACATCTTTTCATTCTTTCTATCAGTTACAAATGTGTAACTAAGTGACCTGATTTAAATCTTATCACCTCCTCTTTCTCCATTCATACCAACTCTATTATAAGTGCTAATGACTAATGAGAACAAGAAACCAAGAGTGTAAAGCAAGAAAGTATGGCAAATGAAGGATACAAAAGAAGTGAACTAAGAGAGAACCATGGCTTGACATCACATCTTAAAATCAAGTCTAATTTCCCATCTCATGGGCACAGCAAACACAACTGTGTCTTAGGAGAACAATTTTATCCAGATGCAGTAATATCAAGAAACTCAAGGCCCAGGGATGTGGCTTAGTGGTACAGAGTCTGCCTGGTAAACATGAATTCAATCCTAGGCATGATCCAATCTGCCAAATTCAATCCCAATGTCACTGATGCTCTCTGATCCTTGATGCCACAAGTGTACAGCCTCCCATGAGCACTTTAAGGGACAATATATCATAATCCAGTGGGCAACCTCTAGGCAAGGGAAGAACAAGTAAGAGAAGTGGAGGGATGAAATTCATTCATTCATTCAGCAGCAATTGAGTAAATATCAATATACTGCCAGCTAGGGATCAGAGTGGGTCAAAACACAGCCATGAAAGGGAGGAAGATAAAGAAAAGGGTTGGCCAGGATCAAAGAAGCAAGCAAAGAAAGCCTTGGGGAAAGGCCACTCCAGGCACTGAACTTTGAATAGCAAAACAATCCTGCTCAGACTGGCCTCTGCTCTGCTTTGGACTTGAATCCATCAATCTTCTGATTTCTCATCCTATCCAAGAAATGGGGTCAAGATGTCATCACATAAAAAAATTCACTTGCAAATGCAAGTTTTCACTTTGGGAATCTGGGTGTCATTAGGAAGCATGCAGCTACAAATACAATCAACTTGAAAATAAGATAAGAGTGATAATTTCAGTCTCCTGTGGGGTAGAAGCCCCCCAAATAGTTGCAAGACTTAGGTAAATCCACAAACCTCTCTGGGTTCAGTTTCTTTTCTGTAAAAAGAAAAACTTTGACTCTAGTCTAAACATTCCTGTCTTGCTTTACAATTTGATGGGTATGATTCTATTCCATGCTTTGAGCCAACAACAACTTCTAGAGTCAGCTAGAATTTCTTTCATAGGCTCATGAATGCACAGTCCATGTTTCAAAACCCTTTCCCAAGAGTAACAAACCATGAATCAGAGGCGTTGGGAAAAGATGGAAGCCAGGGTGTGCAAATCATGTTACCCTAGCCCTCCTTCCCGCAGCCCATGGAAGTGGACCAACACTTATTATTCTATCACAGGGAGCTAGTATCAGAGGTTTCTAAATACTGAAAATGACTTTCTAATCACAGAGTCTCATCTATCATACAAGGGACAAGAATATAAGAAGAAAAATAAGCTTGGAGAAGGAAGGAAGACAAGAAATGAACCAGGACCACATGGTAAGAGCCTCTATGCATTGGATGTAATCTTGGATCACTAAGCTCTATAATCATTGATGGAATGGGAATCCAAAGGAGAGGGAAAAAAAACATTGAGATGTCAAAGACTAAGCAAACCTACTGGAGGAATTTCCAGTTGACCAGACATGACTGGAAGGAAACCAAAAGCAAAAGATGGCTTCTGGAAGAGAAATCCATTTAGTTATTCACAGAACAACTTCATCGACGTTAAGGTCAAGTTTTCAGCATCATCCATGACCAGTAACATTTAACACATCTGGGAAGGTACCAAGCACTCTCTGAAATATAGGAGGCAAAACTCAATATTCAGGGTTGCTCTTCTTTGATTTTCTAATCTACCCTAAAGGAAGCAAACTTCAAGCGCAACAGGGTGCTTTGCTGATGAGGCAACAAAGAAAGTCTTGCTAACTCTCAAGAAGATTCAGTTCTTTACTGAGTGGTGGAGGGCTGAGGAGGTGATTATATTACATAAACACGTTATAAAATATGTCTAATACACATTTAAATATTTTTCCAATTGGTATTTCATTTCTTAGTGATTGAAATGTATCTTGGAGACAATTTTGTAAAATAAAGGAAAGAGAACAGAATGAATCAAGTGAACCACTTTATAGAGAAGCAATGATGATATGATGTCTGCAGATTGGATGGATGATCCAGAGTTACAGGGATACCTGGGTAACATATAGAGCCACATGATACCTAGGTGACTCCTGGAAAGAGAACTTAGGTCAGGGTGTATGAGAAGTCCTATTTGTCAGCAATACTAGAACTTGCTATTGTATAGCCTTGCTATCTTTTTTACATAGGGTGGACTTATGCAAAGGGGTTTAATGCCTCTTTCTCAATCTTTCTCCAGACCACCATTTGCTGTTCTTGTACCAGATCTTCCTGTGGTTTCCTTCCAAGAATACCCTGAGACTGGTTAAATTCAACTGCATTCATACTCAACTTCTCCACTCTGCAACCATAGACCTTGATCCCCTCTCAGTCCCCTTGGCTAGGATGGAAATTCACATCTTCTCAGGTTTTTCCCAAAGGACAACAAAATTGCTGTAATACTAATGCATCAGAAACAACCAGGTATCTTAAACTCTGTTTACACAGAGTTCAATGCAGTTAAATTTTGTGGAAATTATCCTATAACATCCCTTGAAAATACCTTGAAGTTACTAAATTAGACCTGTTCGTGCCCAAAGGCCTGCTCAAGTTTTCTCATGGACTAACTACAACAGGTAACAAAATTAAAGCAATTGTGGGAGCCGGGCAGTGGCGCTGGAGGTAAGGTGCCTGCTGCCTTGCCTGCACTAGCCTAGGATGGACCACGGTTCGATCCCCTGGTTCCCATATGGCCCCCCCCCGTGCCTGCCAGGAGCAACTTCTGAACGCATAGCCAGGAGTAACCCCTGAGCGTCACTGGGTGGGGCCCAAAAACCAAAAAAAAAAAAAAAAAAAAAAGCAATTG
>PVKC010049313.1:0-10754 GCA_004027635.1 Crocidura indochinensis | reverse complement strand
GCCTGCTACACTGAATCCCTCCATCTTTTCCTTCTCTCTTTAATTTTCTGGTTCTGTCTCAGAATCCCCCATCCTCTTCAGTGCTATAGGGATTGAACCCAAGGCCTCTGAAAAGCAAGGCAAGAGTCTGCTGGTGGGGCCGGGCGGTGGCGCTGGAGGTAAGGTGCCTGCCTTGCCTGCACTAGCCTTGGATGGACCGCAGTTCCATCCCCCGGTTCCCATATGGTCCCCCAAGCCAGGAGCGACTTCTGAGCCAGGAGTAACCCCAGAGCGTCACTAGGTGTGGCCCAAACCCCCCCCCCCCCAAAAAAAAAGAGTCTGCTGGAAAGGTGACATCCCCCTTACTTACTCTTTCTCTAAACAGACTTTGCCTATATAAAACAGAGGAAAATCATGAATCCTGAGCTACTGGATAGCAATCTTTCTTATTAACAAAGTAATTCAGTGGTAGCACATGTCCTCCACACCAAATTCCTAACATTGAAACAAAATACAAAAGAGGGACTGGACAAGTTTTCAACAACACTGGCCTTTGGTGCTAACTTCTTTGTAAATGAATTCCTGGAGAATAAGATATTTCCAAAAACTGACACATCAGTAACTGGCCAAAGAGAAGGAACATAAAATCTTTTCAAGAAAGTTCATTGTAAGGCTGGAGCGATAGCACAGTGAGTAGTGTAGTTGCCTTGATTGCAGCTGACCTGAATTCAATCCCAGGCATCCATACTGTTCCCTGAGCCTGCCAGGAGTGATTCCTGAGTGTAGAGCCAGGAGTAGCCCCTGAGCACTGCCTGGTGTGCCCCTCCCAAAAATAAACAAACAAAAATAACAAAGATGAAACCCCATTGTTCACAATACAAACTCAATACAGACTCAAACTCAAAATGCATCCTTAGAATTCCTGCAAGAGTCATTTAGACAAGTGAGGTAAAACAATACAGTGTAAATTTTCTAGCACATTTTTTAGAGAGAAAGGCTTATGTCTTGCAGTGTACCAAAATCTAACCTTAAAATATTTTCTGCTTAAAGGCTCAATCCTCTGAAATGAAAAATTACAGATAAAGGCTTCCAAAAAGACAACAAAAAGGACAAAAATAAGATGTGGGTGTGCAATAAGTTACTGAGGACAAGTTCATTCACGGGGCAAGACATTTGTGGAGCTGAATATCTGCCTGGCTTGTCTCAGGCAGCCTTGAGACTGGATCTGATTCCAGCATTTGGTTGAGTCAAGTGTGTGATGCCCCTCATTCACACACACCCAAGCTGAGGATCTAGATGCCTTAGAATCAGGGGGTAGATACCCTTAATCGGGATTTTAAAACTCACTGTTTTCAAAAGCATCATGAATAAAAGGTTTTTAAACACATATTTGACATATTCGAGGCCCTAACTAGTTGGGTCACCCTAGATGTCTGCCTAGAGAAATGAATTCAGAAATAACAATATTGGCAAATACGGTCTGTTCCTACAGTCCTGGCGGTCAGGGCAGGAAGAGTGGGTGGTGGATTTCCTCATCTTCCCATCTTCTCTGGGACTGGTGAGAGCTGCAGAGAGCTGACTTCTCTCAGTATGAGGCTCCATCTGAACCCAGGGAAAACCCTACTTATTTCTGGGGCCCTTCTGGGTTGATGTAACTAAGTCTTCCAGTATTTGCGCAGCAGGCCGAGTAGGTTGGCTCATGAGAACAGAGCAGGCTTGAAACAACTAACTTTAGTCCTGAGGGGCCTACAGGCATGTCTGCTACTGCATGTGTACAGAGGATCCTTCATTTTGGGAGGGTGCCTTCAGGTAGTTCAGCCATTCAGTGGTCAGATTGCTATGAAATTATTCCTTATTTTTTCCACTGGTACTTTTTGAAGATTCTATCATGATTGGGGGGTTACTCCTGGCTCTGTGTCCTGGCAGGCTCAGGGGCCCATAAGGGATGCCGGGATTTGGACCACCGTTCCTTCTGCATTCAAGGCAAATGCTCTACATCCATGCTATCTCTCTGATCCCTCTATCATGCATTTAATGTATCCTCTCTGCAGCAATGAACTTAGTTAGGATTCAAAACCAGGGAACTGGGAGGTGTCTCAGAGATCTGGAACATGGGAGTGGTGAGCAGAAGCCTCAATTTGATCTCTCGGGAACCTGTCCCTGAATCACACAAGTGTGATTAGTGTGCACCCACATCTCCAAAAGGGGGGCATGAGGGAACAGAGCAGAACAAGAATGGAGCCCACCCAATTATGAATATGTTTGTAATCATGGTGCTTAAATAAAGAAATTATTAAATAAATGCAAGCCCATTCCATGAACAAACAGGGAGTCGTGTTCACCTGTCTCAGAGAGACTTCACAGAAATTCACGGGCACCATGCTCACTCAGAGGGCTTGGCAGTGACATAAACCAGGCAACTAAAAGGGGCTTCCAAGGCCCCAGAATAGGCCTTCCACTGTTCAAACTATGGAAAGGATTTTCGGCTTGGGATGAATTTGTGACAACACAAATTATACACAGGGTTCATTAAAAGGAGCACTCTTCAGCCAGCTCGGTCCTCTTTTTTCATTCCTTCCTTAAAATATATAAAGCATTTTAGAGCCAGAGCAATAGCACACAACAGGTAGGGTGTTTGCCTTGTATGCTGCCAACCTGCGTTTGATCTTCGGCATCCCATATGGTCCCCTGAGCCTGCAGGAGTAATTTCTGAGAGCAGAGTCAGGGTGTGACCCAAAACAAAACAAAAAAGTGTTTTGATTCTGGTTCTACAGAGCATTACATTGAATGTTTTTGATCAGTTTTAACGATACCCTTTATTAAAAAAATGAATTTGCTTATCAAATTCTATGGTCACCCTGTTACGTTCTTATTTTAGTTTGGGTTTTCATCTTTGTATGGAACCAACATCTGCAATCTTGGGAGGCAGAGATGCTCCTTTGGAGATGAACCTGGTATAGTCCAAGCCCAGGAAGTTTGGCTTCAGGGTGCAGGATGAAGCTAGAAGGCACATGGGGCTGGTGGGGTGTCCAGAACTCTGGGGTTGGGGGGTGTGAGATGGTGGTTTAGCCTGCTCAGAAGAGCTCCAGAAAGATTTTGTAAGCTAATCACTCACTGGGCCTGAAGCTTCAGTGTAGACAGAAACAGGCATCCAATGCCCTGGTGGAGCCCTGGGAGCTCCATGAGAGACAAGATTCCACCGTGTCTGCGGCAGAATTGGAATGCAGCCACCCATTTGCCTCTTCTGTGAGCCCTCCCGGTGCATGAACCTAGGTCCTGGCTTAACCCACGAACATGTTGGTTCCTGTGGCTGCCTTGCAGGTCTGTGCCTTGCGATTATGTAACCTGAATTCCTGTTCCAAGAAGGGATTTGGAAATGAGCTGTGAAGGCGGCTGCCAGCCAGCTAGGGCAAAATTCGGCCCTGCTAATTAGAACCAATGTTTTCCCCGCCCTATCTTAGACCATATGAAGAAAGGGTCCAAGTCATGGCTGAAAGCTAAAGAGGCCTCAAGTATATGAACGTCCAAGAAGGAGTGTTAGAGAAGTGATCGACTCGTCCTAATAGAATAACATCATCAGTCAGTGATCTAGGAATGTGGGGTCTGCTCTTTATGAACCATGGTGGGCCAGAGAGACTGTCCATGGGAAAGGTATTCCTTGCACATGGATGACTCTCGTTCGATTTCCAGCACCACATCTAGGCCCTGTCAGAGGTTATCTCAGAGCACAGAGCCCCCAGCACTCTAAAGGGAAACCTGGGTGGTCCCTGGTACCACATCTTGGCACTGGCAGGAAGCTTCTGACCAGATAGATGGCAGAGTTTCACCAGAGCAGCTCATGGACTCTTGACCACTGTTTTGGAGATCCTACCCCCCCAATCCCCACCCCCACACACACTCCTGAAATAAATAGCAAAAATAGAGCCAGGAATATGGCATTGAGAATGTTGTGTCTGCATACCTATGAAAGTAAGTCCATCATTTTTAAGTGTAGGTGGGACGCTGTTGAGGAGAAAGTTCTGGTTGGGTTTTTTTTGTTTTTTTTTTTACCTATAGCACAATGCTGGAGTCCAGAACAAGTAACTGCTTGGGATTTCACATTCCACGGACAGGATTCAGCTGTGACTTCCTGTTCCCTTTTGGCTGGCTATGGGGAAGGTCCCAGGATGAATGGTTTGATTCTTAGAGCTAGAGAATCAACTCTGGCTTTCTGCCCTGCAAGGTTCTGATGCCAGACCAGGTGTAATTTTTGTTTTTAATTCTCCCTCAATATTTGCATCTTCAGTTCAAGATACCAGCAAAGGAGGAAACAAGTTGGGTCAAAGACCCTCTCTACAAAGAAGAAAGCCTAAGGTGCCTCAGTAGAGCATGTCAGTAGAGCTGGAAAGAAGAGACTCAGGACCTGTAATCATTCCCTGAGATCTCAGCAGGTTTCAGGAATTCTGAGGGGGTCTGTGGGGGAGGAGAACAATAACAGATTCCTGGGACGAGGTGGTTTCCCCACCCCACCCCCAGGGGAAATGGCTGGTTTTACAAGGGTACCTTCATTCTGGCTCTTCCTACGCAGCTGTGGGCACTGAATGCCTCCACCAGCTAGTGCTGGTCAACCCCTGTGAAACCTCCTGATCCTTGGTGGCATGTAGTGGCTGTACACACATACACATGTAACATACAAAAAGTGCTCCCGAGCATGTATACAATTGCAACCTGTGCCTTGGTGTGGATGAGTTACAAGTCCGCTTGGAATTCAACTCAGACACATGATGAAGCCAGAGTGCTGTGACGCAAAGCATAGACCCTGTAAAGGACTCCAGGAAAACCACTAACCTTGCCTGGCCTTCCCACTGCTTCCTGCAGAGAGAAAGATCTTCAAGCCAAAACACAGACTCTTTGGGGGGGACGAGGGTGGAGAAGAGTGGGATGAGAGGTTGAAGTTTAACTTGGCTCAATTGAAGACTAATTTCCTGGCCAGTAGGGAAGCTGGGAAGTTGAAGATTTTTCTATCAAACAGGACCAACCAACTCCAGACATGACCTTCTCTCTACTTCGAGACTATCTTCTCCCAGGTTGCTTCGCTGCTGTGGTCATTCTTAACTTTACATCCCTTCCAGTCTCCCCTCTGAATTGTCTCTCTCCACTTCTCTTCACCCTAAGGTCCCCTTGCACACATCTTGCCTCCAGGTCACAAATGCTTAAGCCCATGTAGGACCTCAAGCCCAAGCCCAGACTGTCCTTCCAGAAAGTTTTCAGACTTCTGGACAACCTTGTGAACCAGACCCAGCAATCCTCTCTTCATTCCTACTTTTTGTTTTTTTTTCCAGATAACTTTGCATCTCTCTGCCTGGCTTTGTTTGTTGTTTACTGTTCCCACTGGAGAGAAAAGCAGGTCTGACAGCCTCCTCTATCCTCACTGAGGCTGGTTTATCAGCTAGACTGTTTTTGGATCTGACTTCTGAACTTAAGACAGATCCATTCAAACCTAGATTTTGGCTATTTCTAAATTGTTTCCCTCAAAAGCTCTGACCTTGTCATTTTACAGTGAACCGAAGAACAAAAGTGCTTTCTGTCCATAGGACAGGAAGAACTGCGGAAGCAGTGGTTTCATCAAGGAAAAGCTAGGACACTTACCCATCTCTCTCCAGGAAACACAGGGAGGGATTTTCAGAAACACAGTCCAAAGACACTGAATGTTTCTCTTGATGAACAAAAGCATCTCCACGGATGTTTCTAAAAACTCAAAAGGAGAAATATCTTCAAAGCTCCCTTGAGCTTTTAAACTTTCCTTCTCAAGGACAGAAAAGACTAGAAAGAATTGAATCCCAGCAATAGAGAAGCCATTCTCCAACAAAATTAGGCTCTAATTTGGAGAGTCTCAAGGAATTTGAGGGTAGCCAACCAGTTCTGGGACCAGGGAGCATAGAAATGCTTAGATAGGGGGGCCGTGCGGTGGCGCTGGAGGTAAGGTGCCTGCCTTGCCTGCGCTAAACTAGGACAGACCGCGGTTCGATCCCCTGGTTCCCCATATGGTCCCCCGTGCCTGCCAGGAGCAACTTCTGAGCGAATAGCCAGGAGTAACCCCTGAGCGTCACCGGGTGTGACCCAAAAACCAAAAAAAAAAAAGAAAAAGAAATGCTTAGATAAGTCAGAATCTCAATTCTGCCACTGTTGCTGCCGTTGGTTTTTGTAAAAAGAAGTCAGAAGGGACCATGAGAGTCCTGGCCCAATAAGCCTCACTCCCCATCACCTCTCTGTGCAATGCTGCCAGAAGGCTGGAGCATGTGCTCTGCATGTAGAGCATGGATTCTATCCCTGGGATCTCACAGACCCCCGAGCACAGAGTCACAGGGTGTGGCCCCTAAACCAAACCAAAAGATTGTGGTGTCTCAGGGATGGAGCAGTGGCACAGTGGTAGGGTAATTGCTTTGCACACGCCAACCTAGGGCAGACCATGATTTGGTCCCCCAGCATCCCATATGGTCCTTCAAGTCAGGAGTGATTTCTGAGCTCATAGTCATGAGTAACCCCTGAGTGTCACCGATGTGGCCCAAAAACCAAACCAAGAAGAAGAAAAAAAGATTGTCGTGTCTCTCTTTCGTCTCCTATTGCTGAGACTGAAAAAGAAGTTAGTGGCCTGGATCTGCATCCATGTGATCCAGACCTGACTTCTATGAATAAGAAAATCCAGTCCTGATCACAGCCATGACACTGCTGGCTTTGTCTTGGCCTTTCTCCATTCTTGGGGGGAGAATAGGGGCTACATGGTTCCCCTTTCATGATCCCAATACTGTCACAGTGACTCTTCATGGGGCACTTCTAATGATAGTCGATCATTAAAGTGGTAAGTGAGAGAGACAGAAGTATAAGGAAAGCATTAGTGCTCACAGGTAGTAAATCAGCTCCTGGGTAGAAGGATATTCAGAGACACAAGGGGCACAGAGGGCAGGGAATGGAAGCAAAGATGCAAACAGGCCTATGGTTGGGGTGACAGTACAGTGAGGAGGGCACTGGCCTTGCATGTGGTTGACCCTGTTAGATCCCCACCATCCCCTCTAGGTCCCACAAGCACTACCAGGAGTGATCCCTGAGAACAGAGCCAGGAATAAGTCCTGAGCACTGCTGAGTGTGGCCCCAAAACAACACAAAAAGATATAAACAGGCAGGAGAATTTTGGGCCCCAGAATTTCCACTGCAATACGAGGCTGCCTCGGCCCAACCTTGGATTAGTTAGAAGGAAAATCCCAGGCCTGGCTATCCAGGTCCGGAGGGGGAAATGAGAAGCATCCATTCCTCACCCTCAAAAAAAAAAAAAAAAAAGTCAGTGCGAGTCAGAAGAGGTGGGATAGGAGGAGTTCAGAAGGCCTAGAAAGCCACCCCCCCCCCCCAATTTTGTAGCTGTGGTTGCTAGCCACCCAATCAGGAGATTTACAGAGAAAAGTTGATGCTGGGTGACCAAAGTGGCCTCTGCCTCGATCTAGGGGACATTGGGGACAGCAAGGGTTTGGGGGGGAGAGAAGGGGTCCTGTCTTATGTCTGTGGAGCTGCCCACAAGGTCCTCCTCTTGCCTAAGGTTTTGAGTGTGAGTTTGAGTCACAAATAGCACAGCTTGTGTTGGAAAGTCTGAGGATTCACTTTTATGTACCCAGCATGAAAAATCACCTCCCAGAGCAAGATTTCTTTGGGAAGTTTGGACTTTAATTTATTTCAAGTTAGTTTTTCTTCTTTAGGCCACACCCAGCAGTGCACAGGACTAACAACTCTCATTCTCTGTGCTGGAGGTGTTGGGGGATCAAACCTGGCTCAAATGCAGGCAAACAGGTTCCTTACCCACTGGACTATCTCTTCGGCCCCAGGCAAGTTTGGGATTTTCATGTTGGCTTTTCTGTCAAGAGAGACAGCTTAGTAGCCCAGAGAAAAGTCCAGGGAAACAGCTTTTCTTTGTTTTTTTGTTTTTTGTTTTTGGGTCACACCCAGCAGTGCTCAGGGGTTACTCCTGGCTCCATGCTCAGAAATTGCTCCTGGCAGGCATGGGGGACCATATGGGGCACCGGGATTCGAACCGATGACCTTTTGCATGAAAGGTAAACGCCTTACCTCCATGCTATCTCCCGGGCCCCGAAACAGCTTTTCTTAACACTATGCCCAGAATCTCAGGAAGCTCTCCTGGCTGTACACAAGGAAGGCCAGACCTGTCCCCCTGCTTGAACCCCAAAGCTGAAGCAAGGTTTCTTTGGCAGTCATCAGTGTCATTGCATTTCTGCCAAATTTTCACAGCTCACTTCTTTTGGGGCCTTTCAGAGGAAATTGGTCATTTTGTGTGGTCACAACTCAATCTTTATTTTCTTGGTAACAGCAGTTGGTTACACGCTGACTCACCCTCCACACATATAGTGAATTTTTTCAAGTGTTTTCCTAGAGGACTCTCTTCACTAAACTTGGTGCCCAGGACTTGGCTGTTGCTAATCCATAAAAGTCAGCACTCTGGCATTCATGAAACGTAAGAGGCTCTAAATCCCTTTGCAGAACTACTATTATTTAGAGTTCAGTGGGAGCAGGGGACAGAATCCTTCTTTCTGCAAGGTTTGGTGACTTGGTCTGATTTTCCAACTTTTTTGCATCCTCAAGTCAGTTCCAATTCTGTGGGTCATGAGTTCTTGAAGTTTTCTGCCAGATATTATTATTCTGGATGAATCCTTTTAAAAGCAAGCACACAGAGGACAATATCACCATTGTGTTCTTTAAAAACAAAATTAATCAGTTATTAAACATTTTCTCCATATTGATCTTTTTTTTTTAATTGTACTCTTCATCCTCATCAAGAAACTTGAGTGTAAGAGCTGGAGCAGTGGCACAGCAGTAGGGTGTTTGCCTTGCATGTGGCTGACTAAGATGGACCACGGTTCAATCCCCCAGCGTCCCATATGGTCCCCCAAGCCAGGAACGATTTCTGAGCACATAGCCAAGAGTAACCCCTGAGCATCACTGGGTATGAACCAAAAACAAAAAGCCAAAAAAAAAAAAAACCAGGTTTATTTTAAATTCTATAATATAAAGACATCCAACAAGATGATGACCACCTGCCTAAATTTAAATAATTAATTTGTTTATAAATTAGTAGCCATGAAAGATCAAAGGCCCATCAGTAGAAAACTGACCATCTGAGGTGGAAAGAGCTGGCCAAGCTCCCACCCTGTGAAATATGTGCCTGTTGCATCATCACCCAGAATTACCATTCTCCCCAAGGTCCTGCCACATCACTGACCATCTACTATTCTCTTTGAGGACACCAATTTGACCAAACTTCATGTATGCTGGTGTGGGAGCTGATATTACCAGGGCTTTTTGAAGTGAGTTTGGGTACCTTCCCCTCATACTTCCTTCTTCCAGGAGCCCTGGCAGTTGCATACAGGTCCCTAAAAAACATAATATTAGTAATAATGTTTTGAATCTTTGGACAAGTTCATTTGTTTAATGCTATCATCCCTATAGGAATATGTTAATTTAATTGAGTAGACAGCTAACAAGAGCTTACTAAATTTTCTGCCATTGTATTAATGATAATTGGAGTAACAATAATCAAAATGTGCTTGCTACTATACTTCTTTCTTTTTTAAACTTTCTACTCTTCCTTTTTATTTTTTTCTTTATTTTTTATCAATAACTTTGTTTTCACTTATCTGGAAACAAATGTATTATGATCAACTATGTCAACTATGTGATGCACTTTTTTAAACTTAATTTTTGTTTGTTTGTTTGTTTGTTTGTTTGTTTTGTTTTTGGGTCACACCCGGCAGTGCTCAGGGGTTACTCCTGGCTCCATGCTCAGAAATTGCTCCTGGCAGGCACGAGGGACCATATGGGGCACCGGGATTCGAACCAATGACCTTTTGCATGAAAGGCAAACGCCTTACCTCCATGCTATCTCCCAGGTCCCAACTTAATTTTTTTAAATAGGTTCCTGGGGCCAAAACTATAGCACCATGAATAGAGTATTTGTCTTGCTGACCAGGGTTTAATCCCTGGCATCCCATATGGTATCCTGAGTCTTTCAGGAGTAATTTTTGAGCATAGAACCAGGAGTAAACTCTAGCATTGCTGAGTGTGGCCAAAAAATTCCATTCTTCTTCAGGTCTGTAGAGCTAGTACAGTGGGCTAGATACTAGCCTTACATGCAGTAATCTAAGGTTTGATCACCGCACCCTATATGATGTTCCCCTGAGCCCACAGGAATGATCCCTTAGTGCAGAACCAGGAATTAGCCCAGACCACAGCAGAGTGTGGCCCCCAAAGAAAGACAAATCAGTTCTTCCTCCAATAACCCCCAAAAGTTGTGTTAAGTTTATATTATCAGTACTTAACAAACAGTAGTTTTGGGGTATTTTGGGTGATATTTGTTCACAAGAGTGTCAGTGTTTGTGTGTTTTAAGGAGACAATGTCACCACTCTGTGCTTTTAAATTGTGTTAATATGCACTTATACACATGGAAAATAGTTCTTGGTGTCAGTCCAGACAAATCTACAGATAGTTACAGTAAATACATAAGTAGCTGGGGAGGCATGATTTGGCTTGGGGGCCACACACGCATGCGGCTTAGATAGCTTCTTCTGGAAATACTAGGGGGATCTTGTCCAGCTGGAATTGGCACTGGGCCTCCCCCACAAAAAGTGCGAGTTCCAGTCCTAGAGTCATCCCCCATAAATCCTCCACATTTACACAAATACAGCAAGCGTTTCTATGGAGTTTGTTCAAGAACTGGGGAAGAAAATGTGCTTTTCTT
>PVKC010049312.1:0-10358 GCA_004027635.1 Crocidura indochinensis | reverse complement strand
GGTTGCTCAAACATAGAAATAAAATCATTGTCACTGGAGTCTGAACTAGAATTCCAATATCAAAAGTGTTGCCAAAAGATGCCCTTCAACAGAGGAATGGCTAAAGAAACTGTGGTACATATACACAATGAAATATTATGCAGCCGTCAGGAGAGAGGAAGTCATGAATTTTTCCTATATATATATGAATGTACATGGAATCTCTTATGCTTAGTGAAATAAGTCAGAGGGAGAGAGATAGACATAGAATAGTTTTACTCATCTATGGCTTTAAAAAAAAAAGTAAAGACATTATTGTAATAATCCCAGAGACAATAGAGATTAGGGTTGGAAAGACCAGCTCACGATATGAAGCTCACCACAAAGAGTGGTGAATGTTGTTAGGAAAATAACTGCACTAACAACTAGCATGACAAATGAGATGACAAATGAGAAAAATAGAATACCTGTCTTGAATAACAGTCAGGGGTGTGAGGGAGAATGGGGGTTGAGGCATAAGTAGTAGGAATGTTGCACTGATGAAGGGGGGTATTCTGTTTATGACTGAACACCAACTACAATCATGCAATGTAATTATGTAATCATGCATGTAATTATGATGCTTAAATAGAGATTTTATATATAAAAAAGTGTTGCCAGAAAGCATCTTGTTCAGACACATTTGTGCTAGTTTCTGGTAATTTCTTGACTTCTGGTTGTGAACATCATCTATTTCCAATGGATCCTGACTGTCAGTGTCCAAAATGTCTCTTCTTTGAAAAAAATTAGGCTTTTAGGGTGAAGAATCCATCCTACCACTGCTATGACAATGATAGTTGGAAATCATTTCTAAGTGCTGAAAGGAGGTAAAGTGATGTTATAAGGTACCCCTAGAATAACAATATTGCAAATATAGTGTCTAAATGGGAAAAAGTAAAGAAGGAGAAGGAGGAATAGGAGTAAAAGGAGGAGAGAGGAGGTAGATGAAGGCAAAGTCTTCCATAGAGGCAGGCATGGGAGAGGACAGGGGAAGGACAAGAGGAAAACTGGAGACACTGGTTGGGGGAGATTTGAACTGGTGAAGGGTATTGTACACTATGTGGCTGAAAATCATGAATAACTTTGTAACTGTGAAAAAATAACAACTGCATTATAAACAACCTCATAAACTGTTGTTTAGGGACTGAGCTATAGCACAGTGGTAGAGCGTTTGCCTTGCATGCTGCTGACCCAGGACGGACCTCAGTTCGATCCCCGGCATTCCATATGGACCCCCAACTCCTGAGCATCACAGGGTGTGTCCCCAAAAACAAAATAAACAAATAAACTCTTGTTTAAATAAAGTAAATTTTTAAATAGAAAAGAAAAAAAAATAAAAGAATCCACCTTACCCTAGTATGACATCATCCCAAATAATTATATCCGTAACAATAGCTATCTCCATAAGATGCTATTCTGAATATGAACTCACATTTCCATTTCTTTTCAAGAGACACAAATAGTTTATGTATTAAGAAACAGTATATAAGAAAGACACCAATTAAGCAAGATTCTTCCAGGATAAAGCTTGGTAATTCAAGTCTCTCTTTTATTAGCCAATCTTACAGGAAGATGAAGCAGGTTTGAGGATTGGGGACGTTTTACACAACACTTCTGTGAAGACAAGTTGTTCCTGTTAGACCCTCCAATGGCAGCCCCTGAAGGATCCCAAGCCAAGCCAATTTGGAAATGTAAACACCTTGTCTGGGCCATAATGGGTTCTATTCTTATCATCTGCACAGTTTAATCACTGTGACAAGATTGGATTGATAGACGCAAAGAGCATTGGGCCACTGAATCTGCTCTGGTCAGAACAGGACATTGTTTGTTTACTTTTTGTTTGTTTTGATTTGGGGGCCACACCCAGCTGCTCTTAGAAGTTACTCCTGGATCTGTACTCAGAAACCACTGCTGGCAAGCTTGGGGTACCATATAGGATGTTGGAGTTCGATCCTGAATCAGCTGTGTGCAAGGCAAATGCCCTCCCCACCTGGCCCCACAATATGATGCTTTTTTTAAAATAAAGTGCATCATTCAATGATCCATCATCCCTTCACACTGCTCTTCAGGCAGCCCAAACACTAGACATTTTCTCTTCTTAGAGTGATGCACTTAGCAGAAAATGGAGTGTTGTATCAAATCAAAAGAGATGCCACACAGCTTCTCCAACCTTCCTTGAATCAATGTGGCCATTTTTCAAGGTTAATAAAAAGTTCTGTTTGGGCAAATTTTAACCTCAAACTCCATTCTCTCTCCTGAGTTCTCAGGATTTGATGACAAACTTGGCACACTAGACTTTTCAGATCCAAATCAGTGTGGAAAACAAAAGAAAGCCCAGTGTCCTGTAGTAAAACAAGAGTACAATTATTTGGAGGCTGAAACCCCTGAACACACAAACACAGCTGTAAAGGTCTTGTACCACATACAAAGGATTGTCTCTCTACTGCAAAAAATAGCCAAAAATCACAGGACCCAAGTTCAGACAGCATTAGTAATATAAAATAAAGTTTGGTCACACTTGGCTTTCAAAGACTGTAAATCCACCAACACCAGCAAAATTAAATAAATATTCAAACTCTGAGTTCACATCTATGAAAAGACCAAGGGTAAAAAAATAAAAATTTCAGAATCTGTTTTGGGGAGCATGTTTCTTTCACTCATGCTCTTCATGGTCATTAAAAGGTTGACTTTGTTTTGACTCTGTAAATGCAATCTATCCAACTAGGACATTTGCAACTACATTGAATGATTAAGGAGCAAACCCCAAGTTCAATGAAATTGAGTCCACAATAGTGTGGTATGTAGCCATTAGGGGTATGGGGATACACACAATCTAATCCCATCACTTACACTATGAAACACTTTGTATAAAAATCCCTTGAATTCAGCCTTTCTTTTAGAGCCTTGAGCTCTGTGGCAGTGATAGCACAGTAGGTAGAGTGTTTGCCTTCCATGCAGCTGACTTGGGTCCAATCCCCCACATCCCACATGGCCCCCTAAGCCTGCCAGGAGTAATTTCTGAGTGCAGAGCCAGGAGTAATCCTACTCCTTATTCCAGGAGTAAGCCACACTCCTTTCTCCTTCCGGGCATCTGATGATTCTTTTTTAATTCTCTAGAAGCTGTAGACCTCTCAGTTCCTAAGAATTCCATTAAACAAATCTCTAAAATGAGATGATTACTTATCTCCTTTGGTCAATGGTGTCAAAGATTTGATACTGGAATGTTCTCAATCTACCACTAACATCAAGTATACATTTAAAAAAAATTGTTTTGTTGTTGTTGGTGGTGTTTTGTTTGGGGGTCATACCCAGTGACGCTCAGGGGTTATTCCTAGCTATGTATCCAGAAATCATTCCTGGCTTGGGGGACCATATGAGATACAGGGAGATCAAACCTCAGTCAGTTCCAGATTTGCGCCTGAGGTCCAGCCCCAAATACACATTTCTTAAGAGCAGAGATAAGGGGTTGGAAAAATAATACTGGAGTTAATACACTTTTCTTGTATGCATGGAATGTCAGTTTCATCCCTAGCATTGCTCTCATGAACACTGCTAGGGGATGCATAAATACATAAATACATTTTTGCATAAATGCATAAATACGTAGTCCAACTCTCCCCCCCACACACACACACAAAAGAGTAGAAGTAGAGCATCCATGTTATTTAATAGACCTCTATTGAATGATAATTTTTGAGTGACTAAATTAAAAGTCATCACAAGACATATACTATAGGACATTACAATGAACACAATATATAATTAACAAAGAATATAGTTGTTACTGAAACTAGGATTCTCTAGGAATCTGGAGGTTTTGCTCAAGTTAGATATCAGGCCTTTTATTTTTCCAACAGTTGTCTGGTTCTTTTCAAACTACTAGGAAAACTATGATCTAAATATATTTAAGCTATTTTTTCTAGTTCAAATAAAAATATTTTTCTATATTTGCATTTATTTTCCCATCTCTTACTCTTTCTTCTGAAGTATCAATATTTAAGAACACAATAACTAGACTAAAATGTTACAAGAGAACAGAGTGTATCAATACCATGCTTAATGATGAAGAATTTAGAAACAATTATTACTATGAAAAAATATAAAGGTTTTTTTTAAAACATAGTGATTAACTGTCTTTTCCAACAAGCTCAGCTACAGAAGAGGAGTGAAGTTAAAATCACTATGACTTTTTTTTTGGGGGGGGCCACACCCGGTGACGCTCAGGGGTTACTCCTGGTTATTCGCTCAGAAGTCGCTCCTGGCAGGCACTGGGGACCATATGGGGAACCGGGAATCGAACCGAGGTCCGTCCTAGGTTAGCACAGACAAGGCAGGCACCTTATCTCCAGCGCCACCGCCCGGCCCCCTGCTATGACTTTTGAACTAAACTGAAGTATCCAAGGGAATATTTAATTGTATTGATGAACTATATAATAAATAACTTTCCAAACACTTGAGCTTTGTGGAAGGTGAAGTTGCTTCCTCTTCAGGAAGAGAATTTCTTTTTCTGGAGGGAAATAAACTGCATCTAGTTGCCAATTTTTTGAGAATATTAGAGAAGAGACATCCATCATTTTAAGCCTGGAGATGCTCTGGAGATAACCTCTGAAGTTCATCCAAGAATGAGATTTAATGGTTTTATGACAATGAACTTTTAAATTTATTATTGAAAATTCACTTCAAATGAATTAGTCTCTCTTATTCTGGAAAAGAAATAATATATTAAAGGAATACCATTCATTTTTCACAGGCTCAACTGAGAAACATTTTGTTTTGCAAAAGAATGAGAAAAGTATTCATCAAAAGGTATGTGACAATGGTTACAGGAGCAGATTTCATAAGCGCCTCAATAATTTTTTAAGGTAAATAAAACTTTATTCCATCAGCCACCAGCCCCATACAGACTGGTCAGAGGAAACAACTGCACCCAAGGTCACAAATATAGGGAGGGGATATAAGGAGGTTCTAGCTTCTGATAATCTTTAAAATGATTGGCTGTTTTTTAGGGTACCTTCCTTCTGTTCCCTCCTGTTCTTTCCAATAGGCTACCAGGTATGGACACGTAGTTTGGGAAGGTATTAATGGAAATAGGTTTGGAAAAGCCTAACATGTTGCTTACAACATGTGGTCTTTACAAAATAGCATCCCTACTTGTTCAGAATCTAGGACCCATATTCTCTCCAATTTATATGGACCTAAGTCAAATCTTTGTCTCTCCTTTAGGTTCTTCATCCCAGTCCCTGTCTATGGGTACATACTGGGACCTTAACACAAGCACATGAACTGCACTGATGTATGCCTGAATAAAGTGGGTGAGGAAGTTAATTATGCAAGGACATCCTAGGAACATCACATACTAGCCACCACCACAGTGGCTTTAACCAGGGCAGTTAGCCAGGGTGATTAAGTGAAACATTGTTCATACCAGAACGTGGAATGTTTCCACTCCTGCAAACTGCCTTTCACCTGCTTAAGCATGCCCCCAGATTACCCCCATCTGTTCCCCTTGGGCCATACACAGTTCACCTTGTTTTAAGAACCTAAGGTCCAAATTCCTCCTATTTTGCAGGGCAAAATCTGTTAAGGAGTCCAGGGAACACTCTAGATGTACGCACATTCAATAGTCTTTGGCAGTTCTTGGGAAAGTCTGATCCTAGGCTGTCTTCTGATGCATGTTTGATGGTGGAGTTTATACTGGCACATAAGGCAGTGTTGAACTGTTGACTCACTCGTTCTTATTTGCCTTAACTGATGCTCCCTTCTAGGAAGTTAGCCTGGGTTCATTCTCTTAAAGGCCTTACTAATATTTGGGCCAGACAGCTCTGATTAACAGTATTTGCAAAACTGCCTGAGAACTCCAGCCTTAGCCTAAATGTCTAGCTCCCTCTTTACTGCCAAATAACTTTCCTGACACATTCCTATACCCTGCAGAGAAAACCCACCTCTCTCCCACATTTCCCCTACATTTCTGGGGACTCCCTTCAGGACAAGCATAAAATGAGAATGAAGAACCACATTTTTGAAACTATCTCCTGCCCCAGTAACAGTAGAATAAGTAAAAAGCTTTATATTTGCTGAGTGAAATAATTTAGTTACAAAAACAAAAATAATGACCACTATATACAATAACATGGATTCTCACAAGTTGAGTAAAAACATACAAAAAGGGGTTGGAGAGATAGCATAGAGGTAGCGCGTTTGCCATTCATGCAGAAGGTTTGAATCCTGGCATCCCATATGGTCCCCTGAGCCTGCCAGGAGCAACTCCTGAGTGCTGCTGGGTGTGACAAAAAAAAAAAAACATACAAAAGAGTAAATAAAAAACAGAATTTAGTGTATTGATAAAAGTGTGTATGAGGTTTACCTTTGTGTTGAATTTCTCTTCCTAGACCTAAACACTAGTTCACGTAGATGTGCTTAATTATGAGAGCGTTAGATATATGATACATGCATTCTTCAGTACCCATCCTATACTTCCTTGAAAGTTATAAAACATGGCTTCTAAGTACATTAATTGTCTCTATTTGGTGTTATGCTGAAATATTATGGGGTTTGCACCACAAGAAACTCCGTGACTTGGAAACTCCAATAACTATTTATTATTATTATTATTATTATTATTATTATTATTATTATTATTATTTTGGTTCTTGGGTCAACTCAGCAATGCTCAGGGGTTACTCCTGGCTCTTTGCTCAGAAATCGCTCAGGGGCAGGTTTAGGGGACCATATGGGATGCCAGGATTCGAACCACTGTCTTTCTGTATGCAAGGTAAATGCCTTACCTCCTTGCTATCTCTCCGGCCCCTCCAATAACTATTAAATAAAAGCAGTACAAGCAGGTCTATACTATGAATTTGCCTAGAAGTGTATGTTTGAAAAAACGTGTTTTGAAGACACACGTATAATGAACACTGGTAAGTAACCATGAAGTAACTTGCCTGATTTCTGCTGAAATCCTTATGCAGTGATAAGTATATATAAGCCCTTTTTAGGTGTGTTTGAATGCTGCTTTTAAAACCATCTTGCTTTATTTGTCCTAAAAAGTCTGGAACAAATGAAACCTACTAGAATGTCTAAGCATTTTCACTTATGAAGAAGGATCGAGTTCTACTTCTTATGCTTTCATAAAGCCTTACACTTAAATAGTAAAGTAGATATGTTAACAAACAAGGCTGAAGACCATAGTCATTCATCTCACATCTGTGCCAAACAAGACCTTCACTAGTAGGCCCTTCCTTCAGTTTTTCAAACTCAAAATTTTAGTTCATGATATCACACTTGGGCAAAAATCTGACTACACCACACAATTAATCAAAATACATTTTTTGATTATTGGAAGCTTTGTTTTGGAACAATTACCTTATGAAAAAATTATATCTTTATTTAAAAATCTTGATTACAATTATGATTGTAGTTGGGTTTCAGTAGTGTAAAGAATACCCCCTTTTACCAGTGCAACATTTCCATCACCAATGCCCCAAGTGTCCCTCCTCCCCACCCCACTCCAGCCTGTGCTCTAGACAGGCTTTCTACTTCCCTCATTCATTCACGTTGTTATGATTGTTCTCATTGTAAATATTTCTCTAACTACACTCATCACTCTTTGTGGTGAGCTACTTTCAGGGATCATTTCTTAGTATATAACTTTATAAAAATTTAACATAGTAAAGATTATGGTTTTGCAAACTATAGGGTCATTCCAAACTTTTTGATTCTACTTTTTTAATGTGGAACTCACTATAGACTATGAACGTGAAAATGAACATCATTGCAATTCAACAAAGCTTTATTTACAAAAGTCACACATAGGCCAGAATAAGTTTGGGAACTATAGTTTTTCAACTCCGTATCTAGGGGAATACAAACTAAACAACTTTTTAATTTTGATTTGTTTTATCGTTGGTCTTCCTTTCACTTATGTGGCTTTCAAATTAGCCGAATATTTGTCTTTCTTCAATGAGATAATCACTTATCTTCAATGAGATAAGTGATTTGGGGATGTGCATACACATTCCCCCAGATCCCAGGTTGATTAAAACATTACATTTATCTAGTCTGCAGAGACTAGCAGAATTACAAGTTCTTATAATCTTCACTAGAATACACTCCACCACCAGCTTTTTCCTTTTAAAATAGTTTTTAGCCTCTTTCCCTAGTTAATGAATTGCTATTGATCACTTAATGTTTATTTTAAAACTCACATCTTTACAGAAAGCCTTTCCTGATGCTTCAGTAAAGAAGTTTTGGGGCTCTTTCATCTCAAGACACCTGCTATTTCTCCACTGTGTCACTTGTACCATTAAAGTAGAGTAATAGTAATGTCCAGTAAAGTCAAACTGCCTAGAATATGCCTTGGATTAAATCCCAGTTCTATATTTCATAATTGTACAGTTTGACAAATTGTTCCCCTCTCTGCCTATGTCCTCATCTTTCATATAGTATTAGAAAGTAACATTTTACATACTATATGAGGATTTAGAATATCTTCTCTTGATTGCTAGACTTCCTTTTTATCTTCAATTTTTTGTTTCCATTTCTAAGTCTATCAGTCAACTCTTTAAACCTTCCTGAAGTTAATCTACTTGTAGGAATGCTTTCTAGTCTAGAATAAGCTCAGAAGCACAATGAAGACATTCCTCGATCTGATGTAATTGTGTTTCACTTACTTCCTATAGGAACTAAGATGTGGATTCGACAGAAATCATTTCTCTGTCTGTTTCAATTACTGGTTTAAAACTCTTCCTAATATGTGTCAGACTCCTGTTTTGCTTTAGAAACTTAAAATCTAATAGGAATACATCAAGTTGTCGTTAGTAATTAAATATCATTCTGGGTCGAGGGACACCATTCTTCTGTGTATTGATCTTTCTTCAGCAAAACTGTAGATATTTCAGTTTGGGCTACTGAGCACAGTACTGCTGAGCACTGAACAAAGCTTCTCTACCCCAAATCAAGATGGATTTGTTGTCTTCTCACTGACATCATTACCAAAAGTCAAAAATATATTGGTCACTGTAGTTTCCAGACCAGATATGTCTGTTTGGAATTATAATAAAGGTTGTTCTCTAAATTATATCTTAGGGCAATCAAATGGAAACAATAATTAAAAACCCAGAAGAAATATAAAAGAAACTAAAAAGGGGATAGTGTGTCAGAGTGACTGCCCCCAGCCATCAAAGTCAGATCTGCTCTTCAATTGAATTAGCCAATGAAATGTGAGCAGAAGGGTTGTATTTTCATCTCAAGAAGGAACTTTAAAATCAGTATGTGGTTCACTGTCCTTTTTTCCGAATTCAAGTAATGAGATATTACACATAGAAATGGATCCATTAGTTTGGGTCTCAATGCATGCTACAAAAACTTGAGATACATTTAGAATATGAATGAGAAATAAACCTTCAATGTTGTGTTTATGACCATAATCATTCAACAGGTGCTGACTGATGTATATGATTATCACAATACGTTTTGAAAAAAATCTGGCATTCCTTACACTTGGCATGTATATAAACACTTCTAATTACTTGTCTATTTGTTAGTGGACAAACATGTATAATGGAAAAAGATATACCTACTAATTAGAGAGTTCAATTACCTATAATTAACCTTCTAACCATATCCCTTGCATGAATTTTATAATTTACTGATTCTCTATGACAGCTCAGAGAGGAGGAAGTGTTAATCTTTCCCCACTGAATGTGGGAGCTGTCTGGCTGAGTTTTGAGTGCACTGGTTCTAAAGAGATGGGACTTAGGGGCCATGAACGGTGGAGCAAACAGTAGGGTGTTTGCCTTGCATGCCTTACCTAGGACAGACCGCAGTTCAATACCCTGGCTTCCCAAATGGTCCCCCAAGCCAGGAGCAATTTCTGAGCGCAGAGCCAGGAGTAACCCCTGAGTATCACCTTGTGTGACTCAAAAAAAAAAAAGAGATGGGATTCACAGTGGGCATTTACTGAGGCATTTAACCTCATTGATCTTCTCCCTGCTTAATAATAATTAAATGGGACAAATTGGAAGTTCTTAAAACAATGTCTGGTAAAAATTTAGGAAATGGTAATTATTTACCCAAAGATCTAGATTCTAGAATCAGTTGTGCCTTCCATAAGATAGTCCCAAATGGAGTCATAGGTGATAATCCCCAAGTCTATGAAGAAAGAATAAAATACAGCTTTGGTTAGTCCAGAGATAGAAGCTTAAACCAGGCAACAATGAATTTTCTGACCAGCACTAATTAGGTAATCTACTTAATAGACTTCCATTATCACCTATAAGAAAAGCACTCGAAAATAGCCAATCTTCTTTACTTCCTTCATACTTCTTGTTTCCTTTCAACTG
>PVKC010049311.1:0-10756 GCA_004027635.1 Crocidura indochinensis | reverse complement strand
CAACTTTCTCTGCAACGCTATCTAAGAGGACTAGTGGTTTCCCAGCTAAGAAAAGGACCCTGGAGCTCTCCGGACACAGCAAAAATGAGCTCATTCGTTCCAAAAGGAGCTGGATGTGGAATCAGTTCTTTCTCTTGGAGGAATACACAGGATCCGACTATCAGTATGTGGGCAAGGTAGGATTGCATGGGGCGCTTGGACATTCTTGTAAAAGCCTGAACAAATTACTTCTAAATAATGTGCATCCTACCCCAGTAAAGTAAGAATTGTTACTTACGGGGTAAGACTGTTGTTGTTCACTGAGTAGTTTCTGGAGGACTAGTGAGAGCTAGGCAATGTTAGCACTGCCACAAAGAAAGAGGAAAAACTGCTCCCACTCCAGATAAAACGCCCACAACCATCCGCAGAGGATTATCATAAATCCTTTAATTTTGACTTCAGCTTTAAAAGTGTGGTCCAGCTTTTCTATAAAGTAGGATGGGTAAAAATAGGAATAGAGCTATTGAGGGGTAAGGAAAGGAAAATTCCTTCTTTCTCCTTCAGAAAGCAAATATTCTGAGTTTTAGTGATGTGCCCGGGTCCAAAGGAGCTACTTCTTTATCCTGTTCCTTTTGCTGAGCAGAGGGAGTCCTTTGTCACAACCTTGCATTTGCCTTAGGTTAGGTAGCCACTGCACTGCTGCTGTTTTGTCTGGACTCAAAATAGTTGGCAAGAGCCTTACATGTGATGATTTCATTGGGACAAGGTTCACAAAAGAGAGAAAAAAAATGGTTATGTAAAGGTGCTTCTTCTAAAAATCTTCTGGCCATTTTGGTGACTGGGGAAAGTAGAATGAGGACGCGTTGTTTATTATATCATCCTCACATGCTACAGGAGCTGAGTCAGGGAAAAGGCTTGGTTGTACTGTCATGATGGGTTTCACTGAGATTTTATCACCAGCTACAATCTTGTAGCAGAGTATCTGCATACCGCAAAGATATATTTTTAAAGGAAAGGAAAGAAACTGGAAACAGATTTATCCTTCGTAGAGCTTGATTTCATGATTCGGTCTAAATAGAACAAATATTAGTAGCATATCCTTCAACAAACCAAGAGTGTGATAAAATGTTTTGTTTGTGATGTTATCTATGATTTTTAAATACCTATGGCAAATTAGCATGCATAGAGCATATTTTGCAGATTCTAAGGGTCGCATGTTCACACTTCAATCAGTGATCAAATGTCCCTGAATAGCCATGTGCCAATATTCTCTTAAAGTATTTAGCACTCTCTACTCTTAAATGAAGAAAAACTCCCCATGGGTTGAGTTGAGGTAACTAGGCATTATTCCAGTGAAGTACATTATTCATGTGGTTTAAAGTAGGAGAGGAAGTATTCAGAGAAAAGGTGAATATGAACACAGATCCCAAGGATCAGAGTCTGTGAAATTTACACAGTGTGGAACTTTTGAAAACAGTCTGTTTACTCGAATTTCATTGCATTTCCTCTATGAGAATTGAATAGCACTACATTAATGATATCACGGTTGCATCATCATCACTATCATTATCATCAACATAATAATCTGTCTCTAAAGCACTTCTTCAATACAAATAACATTACTGCTCTGGAAAAGTCATCTAAAATGTGTTGGGTCATAATCCTCCCCCTTTTTTATTTTTGCTTTCCTCCTCAAATTATGAGGCCATTAATCATCAAAATCTACCCTGTGTGTTTAAAGAAAGAACCAAAGTGTCTTGGGATACTTGAAGCAACAAAGGCCAAACTGCAGAGGAATGTTTCACTGCTCAAAGAATGAGAGAACAGTGGTGCAACCTTCTGGGAGAGTGTCAAGTTGAACATGATCAAGTAGATCCCAATTAATCCAGATTCATTAATCCACATCCAAAACCTGTCCAAGTTGGACTTTTTTTTTTCTTTTTTTTGGTTTTTGGGTCACACCCGGCAGTGCTCAGGGGTTACTCCTGGCTCCATGCTCAGAAATTGCTCCTGGCAGGCACAGGGGACCATATGGGGCACCGGGATTCGAACCAATGACCTTTTGCATGAAAGGCAAACGCCCTACCTCCATGCTATCTCCCGGTCCCCCAAGTTGGACTATTAACCACATTTCCATGTCTCTATCTACAAATACAGGCTCTATGCCTAGCCAGTGGGGGTATCACTGTAGTGAAACAGTTATAGGAACTAAGATCCCACACTTCATATTGTTACCATTCTTGTGGCTAGTGAGTCCAGCTAACTCCAGTTCTATCCCCAGTAGCACCAATCCTTAACCTTCACATTGGACCCCCAACCTGGTTGACCAGCATCACCCAAAAGGGTCCTTGGCCCCTTGATCACTCTTGGGAACCCCCCCCCCACATATTACTATTCTTGATGGGAAAAAAATTATCAAATAGGCTCTATTAAATCAACCTATAATGCATTGGAGTGGAATATTGATTTTGCTATTATTGCCAGAAATAAAAGAGTGATTTAAGGATCTCCCGGTGGGTGGGAAAGAAACGAGGAGTTCTAACAGCCTCTGACAGATAACTTTCAGCTTGATTTCATTGGACTTAGGTATTTTGGGATTAAGTGAGAGATTTCCCTAAACTGACTTCTCTGTGTCTCCCTCTCTAGCCTGAAGTCAGTTCACTGCAGGGAATCTAAACTGGAGAGAAAGTCGAGGCCAGTGATGCTTCCTCAAAACTGGGGCAGTACTTGCACTACTGATGCGGCCTCTTCCCAATCCCTTTTTTTTTTTTTTTTATTTTGGGTCACACACGGCAGCGCTCGGGGGTTCCTCATGGCTCTACACTCAGAAATCGCTCCTGGCAGGCTCAGGAGACCATATAGGATGCTGGGATTTGAACCACTGACCCTCTGCATGCAAGGCAAATGCCTTACCTCCATACTATCTCTCTGGTCCCATCCCAATCCCATTTTAAATGTTATATTTTCTCCCCAAAAGATGGCTGTAATGTGGAAGTCTGTGAAAACAGACCCAATAAGCAGGACTGTAAATTACAGTGTCTCAAATAAACTTAAGAAGAAAAGTAAACCCAGGACAAACAGAAAGTATAGGGGTTAAGCCACTTGATTTGCATACAACTATCTGTAGATCAATTCCCTGCACTGCATGTGACACCCTGAGACAGAGTCAGGAGTGAGCTCTGAGAACGACTGGCTGTGATCAATTAAAAAAAAATTTATAAGGACCCAATTACTTTAGAGAAGCATTTTCCTACATGTATCAATAAGTTGATCCATTAACAAACTTATAATAAAATGTGCTTAATTAAATGATCCAGATATTCAGATCTACAAAATCTAGAAAGCTTTATCAAAGAAAAAAAATGATTTGACAATAGCAGAGGCTCCAAAACCTGAGCAAGTCCACAGTGCCTTTAACTTCTCAGTAATTTTTTTAACAGTACCCTGAGGCCACAGGAAATATCTAACAATGGCATCGAATAAATAGTTTGGTCCAGACAACTTAATAAGTATCTGTGTTCTAACAGATGAAAAACTGGGAAAAATGATACTTCAATTGACCTGGTGGAAAAGGGAATGGGGGAAGTATAAAAAGCCACTATTTCATTCTTACTAACCATGTTTACTTATTAAAGGAATGTCTGTACCTGCTGGGCCCTGCTTGGCTTTTCTGATTGGACATTTCCTCCTTCATTTTCCTTTCCACGTTGATTTTAATTTTTAGCGACCTTTCATTATGAGGATAGTGCAAAATCCAGCTTTGTAAATAAGATACTATTGAAGGAATTTAATGTGAACATTATGAATTACCTTAAGCTAGCAAATCACAAGGTTTCTGAAGGAGTTCAAATGTTGCTACATTTCCTTCAAAATTTTAAAAATATATCCTGGAAAGCTAGAGTGATAGGACAGCGCATTTGTCTTGCACACAGCCAACCCAGGTTAAATTCCCTGCCCCATACGGTCTTCCATGCACAGCCAGGAGTGACTCCTTAGTGAAGAGCCAAGAATAACCCATGATCACTCCCATGTGTGACCCAAAAACAAATAAGCAAACAAAAAAGTTTTGGTACTACATTTCTTTAAGGCACCTTAGATTTCTTCAGTGCACACTTGGAACCATGGGACTGTGAAAGGATTGGCATATAGGGGTCTAAAGTGTTAGATTTGTGCAGTTAGTCCTACTAAATCATACTTCCTCAGGAGCTGAAACTAACTGGGTGCAAAAGCATAAGACTATCAGGTGCAGGAGATAGTCTCTAGGTCCCATAGGCCTCTGGGAAGCAGCAGAAAAGTCTGGAAGGGCTGGAGAGAAAGCTTAACAGATTAAACACATGCATTGCATGCAGGAAACATACCTTTGAAACCCGCACTGCAGTATTGCAGGGTATGACCCTAAAACAAAGACAAAAAAGCAGAATCTAGGTTTCAAAGAATGGTGAAATTTCAAGCAATGACCAGCACAAGCAATGACCAGCAATGTGAGCTTTCCTCCTATTTCTGGCTCAATGGGTCTGTTTCCCTGCATCCTGCAGCCACACATTTAAATGATGTGACCATGTGGGAGTAGCTTTTAACTGACTTAGCATAATTATCTGCATGTTCCTTAGGAACTTGTCAGAAAGGCAGAATCCTGAATTTGTGTGTGATTCAACAAAAGAACTAGGTGAACTGTAGATGCATTAACATTTGGGGTATTCTGAAGAAAATGGGATAGCTACTGAGTTGGACATCTAGAGTTTGTTTAGGAACTAGTCCAGACATGATACTCAGGAATGATCCCTGGTGGCCCTTTAGGCACCTTAGGTGGTACCAGGATTTGAACCAGGATCTCTGGAATAAAACATAAGTTTCTTCCCTTTTTTTTGGAGGGGTGGGGGTGGGGGGGTTACACCCGGCAGTGCTCAAGGGTTACTCCTGGCTCTATTCTCAGAAATCACTCCTGCTAGGCTTGGGAAACCACATGGGATACCGGGATTCGAACCACCATCATTCATGCTATCTCTCCGGCCCTAAAACATAAGTTTCTTGGATCCCTGTACTGTCTTTCTGGCCCTGCATTTGGGGAAATGTGTTTTGGAGGCCACACTCAGCAGTGCTCAGAATTTAGTCCTGGCTCTATCTATGTTCAGGAATCACTCCTGGCATGTTCAGGAGACCATATAGGATACCAAAGATCGAGCCAAAGTGAGCCAAGTGCAAGGCAAGTGCAATCACTCTGGCCCCAAATCTCTACTTTCAAAACTACCTTTGGCTTGTGTCTCACCTCCCCCAGATATTCTGTTATAGTTGGTTCTTAATTAAGTGACTCTGGTTCTCCTAAATTTGAGAGCCATTACCCGAGAGTAGTAATTATGACAGCATGTGGCAGTTTAGAGGTAAAAATGGGCACCCACAAGTATAATGGAAACATAAAGCAGAAAGGTCAAGTGTCCTTGGACTTCAGCAGAACCTTGTGTAGGACAAAATGACTTTGGAAGCAGGTGTGATAGAAGGAGCAGGTGTTAACGTACGCTGCTGCAGAGGGACAATTACTGGGACTTCCCAAGTAACAGGATGCAGAAGCCCAAAAAGAGTTGCCTGGAGAATTTAGCCGAGATATTTGAAATTGAACCATCAGAAGTGTCAGCAATGCCTGCCTAGAAATCAGAAATGCGGTTTCTCTCCATGGGGAGAGGAAGGATTATTTGATTATGTACAGCATTGACTTATTTGGTTATATAAGAAATCTACTCTGGCTTAAGTAAACTTAGTAAGAAAATTAAAGGAAAGCCTCTACATTTTCTAAGCACCCCACGGTCTTCCCACCAACTTTACGTAACATAGCAGTTCTTCACAGAATTGTAAGCAATGATTGGCCACAGACTAAGCTCAATTCTTTTTTGGACCATATCCAGAAGCTCTCAAGAGTTACTCCTGGCAGGCTTGGAGGACCAAATGGGAAGTCAGGGATCAAACTTGGGTTGGCTGAATGCAACACAAATGACCCACCCACTGTACTATTACCTCAGGCCCCATAATTAAGCTCAGTATTTTTAAATAGTGGACAGAATATATTTTTGATATAGATATTCCTCAGTACAAATATGAGCATATTTAAAACCTCAACTACACAGAGAGTAGCACATGATCACAAAACAGCTCACAACAACACTCAATTCTCTTGTTTCCGTTTTAACCTCCTCTTACACACACTGTACACTCTAACCAGTCTCCGCTCCATTAGCATTCGAGTTGCTTCTATTTTTAGCAGCACAGCAGAAGACATGTTTTTAAGGGACTTGTTAAACCGCATATTTTTGGTTATGGGGTTTTGGATCACATCCAGCAGTACTCAGGGAATATTCCTGAAAATTTGCTTGGGGTCATTTCTGGTGCTCAAGGGACCCTGTGGAACCAGGGATTGAACCCATGCTTCCTGCTTGCAAAGCATGCACCTCGGCCTATTGAGCTATTTCTCAGCCTGAAGCTGCATATTTTCATAGATATTTTCTGATGTCAGCTTTTTGGAAGTTGGTGCTGGTATTCCTTTGGGGGGTTTAGCTCAAAATGGATATCTATGCTATTTTTTAAACTTATCTTGAATACTTAAGTTCTAGTTGAGACCCTGATATCTAGATCTCTTTAATATGCTTTCTCTTAAGTCTTTAAAATTAATGATTATCCAATTCAAAAGGAAGCCACTAGTCTCAAGATAATTAGACAGTAATGTTTTAACAGCCCATAAAAATAAAAGTCGCCAGTCATCTACACCTTTAAAATTAGGGATGAACAGTTATTGTTGCTCTAATTACATGAGGCAAATTTAGCAAACATATAGCAATATTTTGCTCATTCTGAAAAACCATTTAATAAATGCTGTCATTTAAATCTTGCTTTCATAGATTCCTTTCGTCCTGAAAAGAGCTTAAGAGTGCAAACCCTGAAGCTAGTGTGATGGGTGATTCAGACACTCACCTTCACTTCAGATTCAAGCTTTGTGGCAGCAAACAGCTTCTGAGCCTGGCTTTATTCCAGACATGCTCTAGGGATCCTCATAGATCCAGATGCTGAGATATTAACTCCTATCTCTTTTACAGATGAGGAAACTAAGGTTTTGAGCAGTCAAGTATTTCAGCCCAGGGCCTCAAACTGCTAGAAAACGGATCGCCTCACTGTTCAGTTCTCTCTCCTTCCTTAGATTTCGGTAGGACCTTCTATTCCCAGCACACATTTTGACATTTGGTAATTTCCTTCCTCTCAATCCCAAAATACTGCTGAGAAAAAAAAACTGCTGATAACCTGCTGAGTAAAAACCCAAGGGTAGAGAGACATTTTTAAAACCTTTTTTAAAGAGCTACATAAATAGGATTGTATTGTCCCTTCGCTTTTTTTCTTGATTTTTAACTTCCCAGCCACATCAATGATATTCAAAATAGTTCTATGTGAGCATTTTAAAGTTAGATATGCAATTAGCAGTCCTTTTTGGTCATCGTGATGAAAAAGTGTCTTCTTTTTATTTCCCTTGATAACCTTCTCTAAACTTCCGTTCTGGTTCAATGACCTGCAATAATCTTTTTTTTCTCTCTGAGTCAGAGCAAGTGCCTTGGGCACATCTTTCTTCTTCATCATTTAAATTTAATGCTCAGCCACTTAACATTTTATATTTCAGCTGATTAGTGTATTTAAGAGAACCATGCCTTGTGTGGACTCTTTTTCTTATAAAAGGGGGTTTTGAGAAGGAACTTCCTAGTTGCCGTCATTGGCAGTAATCTTCACTTTGTATCCAACCTCATCCCACCAATATCACTTTGTCAATGACAAAAACTTCAACTTGCTATTGGATGTGAACAAGGCTCTGAATAACAGCAAGTCTGAGTTTTCTATGCCCCAGGCCCTCTCTCTCTCTCTCTCCTCTCTCTCTCTCTCTCTCTCTCTCTCTGCACTGGCGCCCATATGAAAACGGTCAGAATATTTGACCTTTGTCGTGTACCCAAAGACAACTATTCAGTTGCCTGGATCATGCAAGCAGAGAAAAATAGAAAAAGCCAAACAAGGAGCAAGTTCTGAATCCTTCAACTCTCACATCATTATGCCTGTGGAATCCTATAACCTCCTGCTTGTAATTCAATTTGTTGAATAAAATGGGAGGATCAAGGTGAATAAAAAGGAGTTAAGGGTTCCGATCCTTCCCTGTTCCCACCGAGCTATTTTGCCTCCATGCCGCATCTGTGGAAGAGCTAGAGGTTGTTGGAAGGTCAAACTCCTCTATGCTCATGCGAGCAAATCCTTGCAAATCTATCTTATTGACATAAATCTTTCTTATTACCTGAACTTATCTGCACAATTTTTAACCATCTGAATACTTGATCTGCACCAGAGCTCTTCATTCTTTATATTAGTATGGTCCTGCCATGACTTTATGGGAATATAAATCAACAAAATGCCAATATCTTGTTTAGATCTCCTTTAAGATCAGGGTTCTTAATTCTTATTTTGACTCATTTTTCTTTTAAAAACTAGATTGCAAATATGCTGACCTGTTGGTAACCAATAACCAATAGGTTCATATACTACTGATTTTGCTCATTTTTGTCCATATGAATAAGAGCCATCAGAATATTCTTTGATACACTGGAAGCAAATTATAAATTGAACATTCTGAGTTCCGCATCTTACTAGCCAGAATTAAAAGATATCTTACTGAGGATAGAAGTGACAGGTCAGGAATTGGGGCAAATAGATGCCTCACATGTTGAAGGCACTGAGTTGAAGCCTCAGTATCATATGGTTGCCTGAGCACTGCCAGTTGTAGCCATAAAGGTCTTCAAAGGTATAGTCCTTCTTGCTACATTATAGAATTAAGTCATCTAGCCCGAAGGGTCAAGTATCATGGATGTGGTCCCAAGTCCCCAAGTACTGTTTGGGAGGCCACACACAATTGACTTCCTTATGCTCTTACTCCCTTAACCAAAAATAAGCAGGCAGGAGCCCTGATTTTACCTTTAAACAGGTAATTCCCTCTCTTTTATCATTTTCAACGTATTTAGAGATTAATTTAATATGTCTAACTGTGTTATTAAAACCTCTTGAAGGCCATTACTTTTGTGTAATTGCAGCTGCTGTCGCTACCTTCCTACAATTGTCTATGTTGTTGGTAATAAAGGTGACATAATAGAATCTTCATGAGCATGTTAAATGTATCAGTATTCTTGGCAAATTTCTACCCCTTTAACACAATCTTCATGTGACTGAAACAGATTCGATCCCCATATGTTCCCCCTGATCCCTCAAGAGTGATCCTTGAGCCTGAGTAAGCCTTGAACATTACTGGATATGGCTTCCAAACAAAAGAAAACAAAAAACAAGGTTGAAGAAAAGTAGAGAATACCTTATTAAGAAGAATTATTTATTTATTTATTTCTGTCATTATTAATAAGTAAAAGTAACAAGCAATTTAAAATCCTGATGTGAGGAATCCAACTGGAAACTAACTGACCTAGAATTAGAATAAAAACAACAGCCTAAAATATCTCACAAGGAAAATATTGAGTTCCTTTCAATTTTTCATTCATAGAGAATGTTTATGTTCATAAGTGGTATCATTTAAAAGATTAAAATTAAAAATATTTATGTGGTAGTACAGCATGTAGAGCACTTGCCTTGTAAACAACTGACCAGGGTTTGATGCCTGGCATCCCATGTGGTCTCCCAAACCTGCCAGGAGTGATTCTTGAGTGTAGAGCCAAGAATAACTCCTGAGCATTGCTGGTTGCAGCACAAAATATACACAAATGCAATCTATAAATAAATATTTTAGGTGAACTATTGTGCTGCTGAAGAGCAGAGGGTCTTACTGGGGACATAAACAAGGCTTCTAATGTTACTCTGAATGTGGGATTTAATACTACCTCAGGGACCTGAGACTGGAAGCTATAAGGCAATGGAAAAAGTTATCTCAGTGATAGCATTTTCCAATAGATTTCCAGAGAAAATGCTTTTCACTGATTCGACAATGAAATAGAGAGTGCCAGGATGAGAGGAGGGTCAATCAGCATGTCTCTGCTTGTGCCCAGCTGTATGTGACTGGGTCACATCAGGTCATATGTTCACCTTCCTACTCCCTCCATTCTTCAATTTATTGAAATAAGACTGTACTATATGACTTTACAACTAGACTTTGATGTGTTCAAAGTCCCCAGTAAGTTACTAAGGTTAGGACAGTAGCGAGGGGGATGGGTCCAGCTCTCATTATTACCAGAAGGTGATAATAAGCAGGTGAACCAAATTCAGTTGCCTTCTATGAAGTCAAGTAGTTGGGGCCAGAAGATGGTGCCCAAGTAGTGAGGCAGTTGCAAATACAACAAATAGGCAGTAATTCATGGGGTTAAAATATACACAATAGGCAATTACCCTCATTATCCCAACCAGGTTGAAAATAAAATAAGTATAGTGTCTACTTAAATGGACATCCTGCTAATTGTACCAGTGTTTCTATTACTGCTGTTTATCTTTTCAAAACATCACTTCACACCATAGTTCAGCATTTACATGTTACTTAAGTTGCTGTGAAATGTTAAGTCTGTCAGTTCTTATTTTATTTTTCAATTAAAAACTTAATGTAGCCAATAATTCTAAAATTGACTATTGTCTTTAAGGCATATGCTGTACTTAGCATTGAAGTTGGCACTAATATCATGATCTTATATTATTGAACCAAATTTTTATTGTAAAAAAATACGGGGCCCGGGAGATAGCATGGAGGTAAGGCGCTTGCCTTTCATGCAAAAGGTCATCG
>PVKC010049310.1:0-10754 GCA_004027635.1 Crocidura indochinensis | reverse complement strand
TTTTATGTCTTAAACAAGGTCTTGTAGTTTGTTTTCCTATAGGTCCTTCACCTCTTTATTCGTTGACTACAAGATATTTGAGTTTAAGAACGTGTATAAGAAGGCCATTGATTTTTGTGTGTTAATTTTGTAGCCTGCCACTTTGCTATATGAATTTATTGTTTCTAGAAGTTTTTTTGGTAGAGTCTTTAGGATTTTCTAAATATAGTATCATATCATATGCAAACAGTGAGAGCTTGATGTCTTCCTTTCCTATCTGAATGCTCTTCATATATTTGTAGTGCCTAACCTCTATGGCAAGAATGTCCAGCACTATGTTGATTAGGAGTGGTGAGATAGGGCAGCCTTATCTTGTATCAGATTTTAGAGGAAAAGCTTTTAGTTGTTCTCCATTGAGAATAATATTTCCCACTGGCTTGTGGTAGATGGTCTTGACTATATTGAGAAAAGCTCCTTCCATTCCCATCTTGATGAGTTTTTATAAAAAATGGGTTTTTGACCTAATTGAATGCTTTCTTTGCATCTCTGAATGAATATATGGTTGTATTTTTATTTTATTGATATGATATATTATGTTGATAGATTTATGTTAAACCATCTTTGCACTCCTGGAGTAAAACCTACTTAGTCATAGTGTATGACCTTCTTGATGAGGCATTGGTTCCTATTTGCCAGGATATTGTTGAGGATCTTTGCATCTGTGTTCCTCAGGAATATTTGTCTGTAGTTTCCTTTTTAAGCAGCATCTCTGCCTGGTTGTGATATTACAGTTATGTTAACTTCATAAAAGCTATTTGGGAGTATTCCTGATTCTTCAGTTTCATGAAAGAGCCTAAAAAGATTGATAGTAGTTCCTCTACAAATGCTTGAAAGAATTTTTTAGTGAAACTGGGCCAGGGTTTTAATTTTGGGGAAGACTTTTGATTAACATTTTTATTTCATCAGTAATGATGGGACTGTTTAGATAGGCTAGATCATCCTGGTTTAACTGTGGAAGATTATTAGTCCACCAATTTACCCATTTCTTCCAGGTTCTCATGTTTCATGACATAAGGTTTCTCAAAGCAGTGTCTGGTTACCCTTTGAATCTCTGCAGTATCTATAATGATCCCCTTTTCATTTATAATCCGGTTTATTAAATTTCTCTATTCTTTTCTTTGAACATTTTGCTAGTTGTTTATCAATCTTGTTCATTTTTTCAATGAATCAACTTTTGCTTTTGTTGATCTTTCAGATTTTATTTCCACTTCATTGATTTCTGCTCTAAGATCTGTTATTTCCTTCTGAATACATATTTTTGTTTCGTTTTTGATCATTTTCTAATTTTATAAGATGTGTCATTAAGTTTTTTATATAGGCCCCTTCTTTTCTGATGTTTGCTTGCAACGCAATAAATTTTTACTCTTAATATTGCTTTTGCAGTATCCCAAAAATTCTGTCATTTATATCTTCATTTTCATTTTTTGCCAGGAATGTATTGATTTCAACTTTGATTTAATCCATGACCCACTCTTTGTAAAGTAGTGATATTTTTAATTTCTAGGTCTTAATGTTTTTCATCTGTGTCCCTTTTTATTGCCTTGTGGTATGAGAAGGTAATCTGTACAATTTCTATCCTCTTGTATTTATGGAGATATGTTTTATGGGCCAGCATGTGGTCTCTTATGGAGAATTATCCATGTGCGTTGGAGAAGAGGAGAAGAATGCGTATCCAGTTTTCTGGGGATGGAGTGCCCTATGTATTTATACTAATCCACTTTCTTCCATTTCTTTTTTCAGAGCTATTATTTCTTGTTGGGTTTCACCCTGTTTGACCTACCAAGGGGTTACAGAGAAGAGTTTAGGTCTCCCACTATTATTGTGTTGATACTTATTGATATATTCTTTCAGATTTGTCAACAATTGTATTAAATATTTTGCTGGTACCTCATTAGGTACATACATGTTTATAAGTGTGATTTCTTCCTGTTGTACATAACCCTTATTTGTTAGAAAATGTCCATCTTTGTCCCTTATAACTTTTCAGAGTCTAAAATTTGTTGTCTTATATTTATGTGGCTGCTCCAGCTTTTTTATTTCGGGGGGTATTTTTGTTGCTTTTTATGTTTTGGGGGGGCACACCCAGTGAAGCTCAGGGGTTGCTCCTGGCTATGCCTCAGAAATCTCTCCTGGTTTGGGGAACCATATGGACACCAGGAATCAAACAAAGGTCTTTCCTGGGTCTGCTGCATGCAAGGCAAGCACCCTACCACTGTTGCACTGCTGTAGCCCCACTTCGGCTTTTTTTTAAGGGAATTGTTTTCTTGGATGGTTTTCCTCCAGCCTTTAATTTTGAGTCTATTTTTTTCTGACTAATCAAATATGTATCTTGTAGGCAGCAAAATTTTGGGTTTAACTGTTTGATTCATTTTTCCACTCTATGTATTTTAAAGGGTGCATTTAGACATTAAGAGAGATAATTGTCATGGGATTTAGTGTCATATTTGTGATCAAATGCTTTAAGGCTATTTTCCAATCTCTTCTGTTGTATGGAGATATTATGTATCTCATCTTCCAGCTCACTGAATCTGTCCTCAGCTGCTGTTACTCTGCTGGAGAGGCTTTCCATTGAGGTTTTCATTTTACCTATTGAGTTTTCGGTACTTTTAACAGTATTTTAACAATATTTCAATCTGGAATTTTCTGATTTCTGTCTGTTGTGGTCTGTTCATCTCAATCTATGCTTTCTTTGAGTTCTATGAGCATCTTCCATATTTCTTCTCTAAACTCCTTATGTGAGAAGTGAACTAGGTAGTTGGCTCTTCTCGAGTCATCAGAGCTTTCATCTTCATTCTCTATGCATGGAGTTGGCCTGTGTTGTTTTCCCATTTCTTCGTGTAATGGCAGGGTTCTTTGTCTAGAAGATGAAAGTCGCCTCGAAGTGAAGTTTGAGGCCTCCCTCCTCTGGCACCACCCTTGTGGTTGAAGAAAGCCTACCTTGCTGGTAAGTCTTGATGAGATTAAGTTAACTGGGATCTTCCTCAGCAGCCTTATGCAGGAAATCAGGAAGCCAAGTATGGAGGAATGCAGAGGTCTTTTATAAGCCTCCAGCAGGAATCTGGCACCAACCTTGTGGGCAAATAAAGCCTATCTTGCTGGTGAGCTTTGATAGGATTAAGATTGCTGGGGTGTTTCTCAGCAGCCTCATGCAGGAAATAAGGAAGTCAAGTATGGAGAAATGCAGAGGCCTTTTATAAGCCCCTAGCAGGAGTCTGTTACCACCCTTATGGGCAGGCACAGCTTGCCATGCTGGTGAGCCTTGATGGGATTTCATTTTCTGGGGTTTTCCTCAGCATTATCATGAAGGAAATCAGGAATGCAAGTGTATAGGAATGCAGAAGTCTTTATAAGGCCTCAGCAGGAGTTGGCAGTGCCCTTGTGGGTGGGCACAATCTGCCTTGCTGGTGAGCCTTGATGGGATTAAGTTTGCTGGGATATTCCTAGCAGTCTCATGCAGGAAATCAGGAAGGAAGCCAAGTATGGAAGATTACAGAGGCTCTTTATAAGTCTCTGGCAGGAGTTTGGCAACACCCTTGTGGTCAGGCACATCCTACCTTGCCTGTGAGCCTTAATGGGATTAAGTTTGCTGGGGTCTTCCTCAGCAGCCTCTTGCAGGAAATCAGGAAGCCAAGTATGGAGGAATGGAGAGGCCCTTTGTAACCCTGGTAGGAGTCTGGCACTACCATTGTGGGTGGGGACAGTCTACCTTGCTGGTGAGCCTTGATGGAATTAAGTTCACTGGAGTCTTCCTAGCAGCCTCAAGTAGGAAATCAGGAAACCCTAAACTGCTTTGCTTTTACCCAAGCATATTTAGAAAATATCATGCTTTCTGTAACCTATTTGGACCACTCCTGGTGGTACTCAGAGATTCCCCCTGGCAATGTGCTTAGGGAACATTTTTTATATTGCACATTAATAAGTCTTTATTTTCTTTATTTAATCTCGGCACATAAGATTCTATAGCTGAGAAATTTTAATTTAAAAGTCTGCACATTTTTTAAACTGTTACTAAAAAGTAAATAAAATAATGGGGTAAGAGGTCACTCTTGAAGGGCTCTAGATTCTAAATAGGATGCTGGGAATATCTATGTGCAAGGAAAATTCCATACTTAGTGTGCTATCTTCAACCCCAGTATATCCTATTTGAAAATTAAATATTTTCCATTATCTAAACCAGAGGTCAGCAATAATCTTTTCTATAAAGCACCAAGGAGTTAATACTTCAGGCTTTACAAGCAATTAGCTGCTCACTTCAGTAACAAGGACTCTTGAGGTAAGCATGAAAGCAGTCCAAGACAATATGTAAATGCAGGAGCTAAGCATATGCTAAATAAAACTTTATTTATGAAATGGTGGTGGGAAGATGACATAATTGGTGAGGAGCCAAATTTATCATCTCTTGGTTCAAATGAACCAAATGAAATAAAGTTAGAAAAGAATATCTTGTAGAAAATAACTACTCAAACTAAAAATAACAGATTAAGAATAGGAACACAATGCATTCTGTTCCTATTTCATGAATATTGGTGTTGCTTTACTTTGTTTTGCTTATTTTGCTTGTTTCCCAAGCAATGCTCAAGGGAACGTGGGGCACTTTCAATGATACTCAGCCAATAGGACCTGTCATTTTATACTAGGAGCCAGTAGTACTATGGGCTTCTGCAGACACAATCTATTGCTTAAGAGTCTTCAAGATTACACCTAGTGATAACCATGGTGGCATGCAGTCCCTAACCCCTAAGTTATACCCCACTCCACAGATGATACTTTAAAAGTCAAAACAAGATTATCACAGCCAGTTAACTTTTTAATTTTGAATTTTGTAAAAAAAAAAAAGAAAGCTTTGAGAAAAAATATGTTCAATATCAGTAAAAGGCAGGAAAACATGTAAATAGCTTTACAGTATAAACTAAATATACACACAAAGCAGACATTAAATAAAATGCTAAGGGAAACATAGCACTTAGGGGGTCTAACAATGCTCTTATTGCACATAAAAGTTGCTGATACTTCAGTCTTTACATTTTCACAGTTAAACATACATTATTATTTTACAGAACATATTTATACAACATAGGTTTATTTTTATGAAACCACCAGTTTCTACTATTTAAAGGATGTAGAAGACAATATTCTCCCCAAATACATATGTAACCTCTCTATAAAAATTTACAAGATCATACCATTCCATGTTAAATTCATTTTATCCTACTTTTTTCCTATCCTACTTTTAAAATGGTCTTTTTAGGGGTCATAACAGTGTCGCAAGGGGTAGGGCATTTGCCTTGCACGCTCTGACCTAGGACAGACCACAGTTCTATCCCTTGGCATCCCACATGGTCCCCCAAGCCAGGAGCTATTTCTGAGCACATAGCCAGGAGTAACCCATGAGCCTCATCGGGTATGGCCCAAAGACCAAAGGAAAAAAAAAACTTTTTTTAACAATTAGATGAGTCTTGGTGGCCTCCCATTTAATTATTCAATTTATTAGGCACAACAAAATTTCCTAAGTAAGAAGTATCAAGTATATTTTTGTACAAAATAAAAACAAAAACCTAGGAGTTGAACCATACTATGATGTCACATGTAAAATAGTGATTTCAGTGATAAATTCTAAATCCACTGTTTTAATACCCAAGTAAAATCATGAATTAGCTTCTGCAAAGCCCTTAACCAAAATGATCACAGAAAAAATCAATTCCCAAAATAATTACCCACGCATTTATTCACCCAGTGACACTGATTCTCAACCATTACAAAGTTTTTTAGATGTCAAATGTAGGGATCTTCCTGCTATTAAATGTACTTCTGAGTTCTTCTAACAAACAGATCCAGAAAATTTGTCCACAGGCCATGATTAGCTAACCATGACATATGGTAATTCTTATGAGCTTTTTTAAAAGATAGGTGGGGCTGTATTCATAGGAAAGTTACCTCTCCCAAGTGCTATCCTATCTATTTTCAACTCTTTTAAAAGGAAAAACTGTTTCGTTATCAAGGCCCATGTAGCAGAAAAATGGGTGCCTGCTATGTGGGCCATGGTAGTAGTATAAATCCTGCTTATAAAAATAAAACTAACATTAAAAACTTTGGTTTTCCTTTTTATATAGCACTGGATGAATTTTAAGACATTCTAATAATGAAAAATGTTTTATTTTAGGTCTTTTTTGAAAATACTGTCAAAAAGCCTACTTGCTTCTTTGTAGATGACACTAGCATTGAAATCAATGTATTTCTTTGTTATTCTTACTAGGTTTTAGGACAGAGGAAGGTATTTTTAGGTATCATAGTGGTGAAAACAGTCAGATAAATTATTTCTAAAATCTAATTCTTGGCCACTAGATTTGTTCAATTTACAGTATCAAAGTGAAGCAACTAACATTTGCAGATAGACTCACAAAAACAACTTAAGAGATCAGAATTCAATGATGACAGATTGATGCATTTGACATTATTTCTATGGCATAATACTTGTTAAATATCCTCATTTTCAAAATATATTTAGGCTCATATTGAATCAGCTGACTCTTCTATAACATTCATTCTAAATTCTATTTTACAACAGATGGCAAAATCAGTTCCCCACCATATCTCTTATAACTCATAATAAGTAGGTTTACAGCTGGCTGATTTTTATCTCTAATGACTTGATTACTATCAGCCTCCCCTAAGTGAATCAGTCAGGTTTCTGCATTTATAAATCATGTCTTTCACAAAAATATATAACACAATTGTATTGAATCCTATTGTGGGCAAAGGAAAGAAATAATATGATTGGAAAACTGAAAAAGACATAAAACAAATCAATATTTAGACAGGAAATGATCATTCTTTGCTGCATTAGAAAGAAATACTCATGGAATGCTGACATAATCTTCTATAAAGTTTTCTAAAGAGACTTCCGTAAGTTAATCAAATACAAAATGGCATTTCAGTTCCAGAGAACACTGGTTATAGAGAGTTTCTTGCTGTGTGCCCAGTTAAACATTTACTATTGCAGTTTGACATTTGCTATTGATGGCTTTGAACTATCAATGTTCATTTGGTCATCTCAGAAAGTTGATAGTCCATATAGTCACATATGCATTTTTTATACTTGTATCCCCCAAAGACATGCATCCTTACTTAACTCCAAATTTCTTTCTCTGGGCAGAAAATTCAGGTCCTTGGAATCTTCAACAAGATGATTAAAAGAAAATGCTAGTTTATTTTAGATTCCCTTTATACCAAAATTTTTCATCTTTCTTACAGGCAACCAACACCACTGAATGACAGTAAAATTATAACCTTCTACTCAGAATATCATCTCTGACAGTGAACACTTCCATCCTTATTTTGCAGAGTCCAAAGTAAAGATGGCAGGTCTAAAATTCTCCTCATATATAGATTCAAGTCACATTTCTTTGCATTTCCTGCTCTGAGGTTGTCAAGGGTGACCTGCAACTGTTCTTGAATAAAGTGTCTGAGTTCTGAAAATATTATTAGCAAGAAATACTTTCACAGCTGCCTAGTCTGTATTATTCATTAACACTCCATTTGTTTCACATGACTAATGGTTTTTTAAAATAATCATTTGCTAAACCATTGTTCTAAAGAAAGTTCCAAACAAGGGTCACTGCACTTTCCAGGAGTAAGGCTTAACCCTCATTACACATTAGAATTCCTAAGGGTCCAAAACAAAGCATGGAAGCCAGACCCACTAGAAAAGACTAGAAAATAAAAATTTCTGAGAGAAGGGAACTCATAGTTGGGTCATGTATTTAGAAAGCTGACATGTATTCCCCTGATTCAATGTTAATATGTACCTAAAATATTAATGTGAAAGATATGTAAGCCACTATGATCAAAATAAAAAAATATTAAGAAAAAAAAAAGAAAGCTGACTAGGTAATCCTAATGTGCAGCCAGAACTAGTAACCTCTGTTTAACCCTACCAAATAGTCATCCTCCGGCCTTAAATAAAGAGGGTTAGAAGATGAATTTGGGTTACCCTTTCAGAGGAATTTTGGCTGTACTCAGCAGTTTCAATCTGATTATGTTAAACTGACAGCAAATAGTCTTCTGTTAATTGGTTTTTAATTTCACTTTTCTCCCTCAGCATAAGCACAATGATTCTAGAGGTGTAACAATTTTCATAAACAAATTTACTTGCTGAGAGACTTGGTAAGGTTAGATCATGCTCTTTATTTTGCAAAAAAATTAGGATGCATATCAGTGAATAACTCTGACTAAGTAAAAGACCCAACCAAATAACAATGGTCATAGCTAAATTCTGTTTTGGGTAAATCTCTATAGCCTATGTTTAGGAAGGTCATAATAAAAATGTCTGTAGTGCAAGGCCCTCTTGGGTGAGGGTGGGGAAAACAATAATTTCAGATTGATCTTTGTCTAGAATGACAAGCTTCATGCTTGCTTTTATGTCCCTATGAGAACAATTTCTTATTAGGTTCTAAGAACTTTCTTAAAAACCAACAAACAATAAACCAAGAGGTTATTGAAGAGATACTGTGATACTTTGCTGGCTTCTTTCAACAACTAACATCAGAATTCTGATAGCTTTAGAACCTTATTAATACAAGCAAGTCTTTTTCAAGAAGCACACTTCAAAATCTCCCCCACTTTTAAGTTAATATGGCATTACTATTACTGAGATAACACTATTGAACAAAACCCCCTGGTGATGGTTCCATGCACCATCACATACATATATTTCAGGTCTTCTGCCAAACTTGGTTGCTACTCTCTTAAGCTCATGACATATGAGTTCCCATTCAGGGATTGTCTTAGAAAGCTGTTTCTTTAGAAGTGAAACATAACTTTAATTTAATCTTTCATGGCCCTAAATTCTTATGAGCTAAAGATGTTGTTTGACATTTTTTCAAACTTTCAAATTTCATGGATGACCAGGAAAAGTAGATTTTTGTATCGATAAAGATATGAATCAAAATCACTCTTTATATTGCATTGAATCACATGTAATTCCCATTTGTCTGTTTTAATGACTGAACAATAGCAATTTCACATGGCTCAATACAAGAATGATTTTTTTCTATTCAAAAACGGTGTGAAGCATTGCCATTTTAAAAAATAAGTCCCGAAAAAACATGATCTGATAAGATTAAATGGCTAATTTCATTATGAACAGAGCAGACTTAAATGTCCCTTCATTCTGTTACAATAAGAAAAATGCCCACATTTCATGAAAGTAATTTTCAGAAAGTGACTTTTCAAATATCCTAGCACAGAAGTAGAGAAACATGTGAAGACTTCAAGAGTTCACTAAGTATTGTAACAGTATGAACAGGTAGGATAGCGCAGTGACAAATAATCAAAATGCAACCCTAAATTTTGAACTGCACTCATGCATAAAGCTGCTGCAAGCCTTGCTATAAACCAAGAAAATGACCCCTTTTAATAAGGTACTTAAGTGTCTGGATAGCTGATTTTTTATCTTACTGTAGATAACTCTCACAGGGTTGAGTCAAGATTCATTTTTCATTGACTTGCCTCTGATTCCTTAGGTAGCACTGACATCTCATGTATTATTGGGACATTTTATTACATACTTTTTCTTTGCAGTAATTTTTTTCAAAACAATATTCTTCCCTCTGAATACTAGCATATTGTCCACTAAGGCTTCTTGTTGCTTCCTTTTCCCCCAATTGAAAGCATAGCACAAAGGTAGCTGTTATTTCTAAACCCATAGTAGTTATCTCAGTTCAAGGATTCATTTCTCAGGCAATTATCTCATAGGGCAGACCTCAAGAATTGACCGATCTTTTTGTCCATGCCAGCCTGATAAATTTCGAAAAGTATTTCTCATTCTCATGTTAATTCAAAAACAACAGTACAACACTATTTTGCCTTTGGTTTTAAACATTTCAGTAACTTCATTATGTATCTTTCCAGAGAAAGAATTTATCATTTTTCCTCTATGGTGAAACATTCATGCATCTATTGTGTAACTGTCTAAAAAAACATAGGCAGCAAAAAAAGTCAGTAATTCTGACCCGAGGTTACAGCTGTGAGGTTTCTCATTGCTGGAGGAGCCTCCACTCAATTCACAAGTGTCCCATTTGAGGTCCAATCGCAATTGCCTGCCTTCATGGTCTGTTCCGTCCTCTCTCTTCTATTTCAACAAGCAACTAGCCTTTCACAGCTGCATGAGGTTAGGAAGCCTCTCCTTCGAGAAAAGCCTCACACCTGTCACACTTGGGTCAGTTACAGCAAATGACTGAATTAAGAGACCAGAAAAGCATGCTATTTTGCTTGGCTTGAACTCTGAGCAGCATATTGGGAAGTGGGAATGAGTCTGCTCTTGCCTTGCTTCAGCAACAATTCAGTCCTACCACCCGCAGTTTGGGTTGCAGTTTAAATTGGAAAAGATATTTTCAGGTCCCAATCAAATAGAATTATTAGTTCCATTCAATCAATGCCCCACCTCAAATAGCACTGAGCTTATAGCCAACACCACCCCACTGGTGGATCTACTCCCTACTGCTTCAAGGCTTGATGGGGGAAAGTCATGCATTATCATCTAGGGGAAACACTAGGCGGGTGCCCCGACTCGAAATCTTCTGGTCTGCCATTCCCAGGCCTCGTTCCAGCACCTCTTTGGAGCCACTTTTGGTTCTTTGATTGTTCTCAAGATTCATGGAGGCTGGGTGGGAGCCTGAGGAGCCATTTGCAGTCACTGTGCTGTCGCCATAGGTCAA